>CAIGQW010018780.1:0-10215 GCA_903798125.1 Danio choprae
TTGGGTGAACTGCCCCTTTAAATTTAACACGTATATCAGGTTATCATTTATGAGTTGATAAGAATAATAAAATTAGCAGCAGAAACTGTTTAACTCAACTAAATCCAGTGCCTTAAAGGGACAGTTCACCCCAAAATGAAAATTTACTGTCCATTTACTCACACAGAAGATATTTTGAAGAATGTTGGGGAAAAAAGCATCCAATGACATTGATAGTAAGAACTGAAAATACTATGGAAGTGAATGTCCTGTTCATTCACTCACACTCAAGTGATGGTAAACTTTTATGAGTTTCTTTATTCTGTTGAACACAAAAGAAGATATTTGGAAGAATGTTGGGACAAAAAGCATCCATTGACATCTATTTACTAACTAAACAGAAACAAGTGATGACAGAATCATCAAAATAAATGATCATTTTTGGGTGAACTGCCCCTTTAAATTGAACTAATAAATCAGCTTATCATTTTTGAGTTGGTAAAACTAGTAAAATTTGTAGCAGAAACTGTTTAACTCAAACTAAACCCTAAAGCTTGTTTACATATTTATTAACTGGTAAACAACAGAGAGCCATGTCTTTATTAGATTAGATTAGATTTTACTTTATCATATGTTAAAACGCAAACATGTTCAAACACATTACATATCTAAGAATAAACTGAATTGACTTAAATTTAAGCTACAGGTTCAGTCTCGTGCTGCTTAAAGATTATTTGTGACTAAAGGAATGTTAATAAATGGGACTTATACAACAGCACAACACACCACAACAGGTTATTCATATTCATAAAAGATATACTGACAGCGGAAACTTGTCGCATACTTTCAGACTGAAACACACACACACACACGCACACACGCACACACGCACACACGCACACACGAACACACGAACACACGAAATCACAAACAGTCTTGGGGTTGTAAATGTAATTAGTTGAGTTTGTTTAGGAGTACAAAATAAGTTATGGATATATAAATATCAATATAACATATTGTAAGTATTCTTAGTAAACTATAATTACAGCTACTAATTAAAAAAAATGCTGGGTTAGTCGGAAATGCTGGGTTAACACACAATTGAGTAAAACATAAACACTTTTTTCTTTTTTATTAAATTTATATCCTGAATTTAACCCAACAAGTGTGTTTATCAATATTTTACCCACATTTAGATTGAAATAACGCAACAATTTAGTAAGTGTAACATTATCAACTCAAACAGTGTTACTAGCTAAATGTAGAGCAACCGAATGCCACAATTTCCTTAAATAAACTCTGCATAAAGACGCTCATTCAGTCATTAAAGCATCAATGCCTCATCAGGCTCACCTACTTAATCAACACGATGGACTTTAATTGTGCAGCTTTACATCTGCTTATGAATAAAGACGCGATTCATAACTCGGCTTTGATTCTGCAATGCACGAGAAATGTTTGGGTGGAGCAGATATATGCAAAAAAGCCTCTGATGAAGGAACCAGATGCATAATTTAAAAGTGAATCACACATGTCCATCATTCATAAAAGAGCAACTGTTTCTTGAGTTACACCAATGCCTAATAAACTGAACTTAATCTGCGAGAGACTCCTTCAAAAAATAAGAATAAAACTAAATAAATGCTGCGTAGAGCTGAAACCGAAGATGCAGCAGTGTCTCGGTTAATTACATTTAACATCATCTACATATAGAGTGGTGTGAATAAAATCTTTGCCCCCTTAATGATTGATTTATTGATTGTTTTGCATGTTTGTCACAGTGTAATAATTTCACATCATCAAAGCAAATTTAAATATTGAAGAAAAACAAAATGAAGACTTCGGAGTGGCCTAGTCAAAGTCCTGACCTGAATCTAAATGTTTATGTATTCATATACATGTATGTGTGTATTTATTTCAGTTTGCAATTTATTGTTTTACATGACTTGTAGACATTGCATATGCAGCGCACGTGATGTATTTGAGTGTCTCTCGGAAAATGGCGTCTCACCTGCGCCCTCACAATCCAAACATTACATGAGAGTGGGGGATTGTTTTGCAGCCTGTGCAGTCAGCAGGCGCAGATGAAGCGTGAGTGATTAACATGTGAAGTTATGCATGATGGGATATAGACATTCTGTGGCGGGAATTGGCCGTTTCGTGCGTTTGACGTGCTTCAGACTGCTAAAGAAAGTGGGAAACATCTAACAAACAGAGCAATGGAACTGACAGAAAAGCAAGCAGCTTACAATGATGAAGACTGGTTAGTGGACGTGACTGAATTGAAGGACATTATTTGTGCTTTACATGTATGGCTGGTATTTCGTTTAACTCTTTCCTCTGAGTTAACAAGAGAAAACGCTTCTCTGCCATTGACGAGTTTATTAATTACCATAAATATTGCATTTTACACGTGTTTTGTGTGTACATGTTTTGATTTTACGCCATTTACAGTATATTGCAATATTTTCCCAGATGATTTTAATAGCTCCATTTGTAAATAATTAATAATTTTAGATTGACTGGAATGAGGGGATCATGGTGGTACAGTGGGTAGCACGATCGCCTTACAGCAAGAAGGTCGCTGGTTTGAGTCCCGGCTTTAGGTCAGTTGACATTTCTGTGTGGAGTTTGCATGTTCTCCCCGTGTTGGTGTGGGTTTCCTCCGGGTGCTCCGGTTTCCCCCACAGTCCAAACACATGCGCTATAGGGGAATTGGGTAAGCTAAAATTGTCCATAGTGTATGTGTGTAAATGAGTGTGTGTGGGTGTAAATTAGTGTGTATTTCCCAGTGATGGGTTGCAGCTGGAAGGGCATCCGCTGCATAAAAACATATGCTGGATAAGTTGGCGGTTCATTCCGCTGTGGCGACCCCAGATTAATAAAGGGACTAAGCTGAAATGAAAATGAATGAATGAATGATTTTGTAGAGGAGTGCATTGGCGTAAAATATAATAAACACATTTCCAGCATACGACACAAATGAAGGAGTCTAACTGTATTCAGGTTCAAGAATAATGTACAATAAAACTGTATAATCTTCATTTTACAAATAATTAAATATACTTAATCTTAGCTGAAGCAACAAATGTAATAATCCAAATGCTTTAAACTTGCTTAAAATGTTAAACAGTCCTTAAAAACAGACACAATTGATAAACTTTCACTTTATTATGGTTAAAATGAAATGAGTCTATAATCAGATATCAATGACTCCACCTTGCGGTATCGATGCTAAAATAATATATTGCGCAGATCTAATCAAAATATAAATGATATTATGAAACTACACTTATTATTTTGTCCATATGATATATATTGTGATACTGACAAGCCCTAATGCACACCCAAGGTGCATACATTTCCTAATAATTCAACAGCTCTTCATCAATTACTCTTTATCTGCCAATACTACGTTGTTTACTAAAATCAATATAAGTGCATGCATGCAGACACTGATTCAACAGCATCAAAGTGTTTAATTGTGCATGCATGTACACGCAGTGATAATCCAGGAGCTTCTGCTGCAATCAGAAGGGAGTTGTCTGTTGTCGGAGGACTAAAGATTGCAGGGTCTTTTTGCTAAATATTTGGCTCTGCATTCCAAAGCCAACCTTAAACCCCCGGGCACACCACACTGACTGAAAACATGCTGGTCTGAAGACGCACAAACATGCACATTTAATATTGAGCCTGAGTATAGCTACTGAATTGATCTTTAAGCTGGAGGATTATATTTATGCTGTATAAAGGTCTCGTCTTTGCTGTTTTGATGTCACGCTGCATAAACTTTCACTCGTTTCTACTGTAGGTTCATGCACAGGCTTCTGGCCGGAGGCAACAAGCAAACGCTGGAGTTTCAGTGTGATGAAGACTGTAAGCATGCGGTGTGGCCTGTTCCTTTATCTAACATATCATCTGCTGGAATGCTGCATGCAAAACTAGTTCACAAGATTCACTAGTTTCACTTATCATTAAAAAATATCTAGGATTAGTCTAATGCTCTGTTCGGTGGTTGCCAGGTATCCTCTATTAATAAACCTCAGCTAGTGCAAAATGCAGCTGCCCGAGTTCTTATCAAGACAAGAAAATACGATCATATCACCATGATCTTATCTACTTTACACTGGCTGCTGTTCCATACTTAGGCCTGCGTGATATTGGAAAAACCTGACATTGTGATATTTTGTTTGTCTGCAATATATATATATATTGTGACATGAATATAATTTCACTAGCAGAATTATAACTGTATTTGACTCCATTTAGATTGATTGGAATTATTTTGTAGGGGAGTGCATCTGCATGAAATATAATAAACAGATTACAAGCATAGATGAACAAGATTGAACAGATAGAAATAAAATAAACCACATCTTATTCTTGTGTGTGTTCTTATACATACATACATTTTCTGTGGAGTCTAAGAGTATTGAGGTACAGATATGCAAGCCCCTCAGCTCTCAGAACACACTAAACACAATAAGTGTATTTCTGCACACTATAATCCACTGAACTCCATATAAAAGCCAGAAACTTTCTAAAGGGTTAATGCAGACAACTGAGATCAACAGTGAGAACTACACATTTGACCTCTTAACGACAGGGAAAACCAGCAGCAGTCAAGAATGCATGAGTATATGCTGTCATGGCTTTGCAATCAGAAAATGTAATTATAATGGAAGTCAATGGGGCAAAAACAGCACCAACATAACGATAGTAGTAAATAAAGGGTTAACTCTTCTTATTTTGACTGTAATGATGTACATCATTATATACATAAACAGGCAGTGATCCTGTAAATCTACAGAAGTGTTTCAGAGATCTTTATAAACTCTTCCTGTGACCCAGCAGACACTACACTGATAACCTAATAAACTGTGAGTCTACATGCGCAACAGGTTTGGGGATTTTCAAAGCTCTGCTCTCACATGACCTGCTGCGAACACACACTCTGTTTGTCTTTGTGTCCTGGTTTGTTTGGCATTGGAGACACATGGCGAACGGCAAACAGCGGGACAGATCCTGTCTGTTATTATAACCGTCAGCTTCTGGAGAAACACTCACACATAAGACAGCATTCACAGATCTGTGCTATCAATACACAACATACAGTCATGTGTAAAAGTGTGGACACCCTATTGAACTTCATGGTTCTTCCTATCAGGACATAATTAATAAACCTCTAGGGTCGTTGCATTGCAAAGACATGCTTTTCTTGCTTAGACTGTTTGTTTTGTTTCTAGTCCGAATATGTCAATATTCTTAAATCAAGAAGCACTTTATAGACAAGCAAAAAAGATTGGGTTGTTTTCAGATATAATGAGTCAAAATTGAGTCTAAGTTAGTCAAAATCTTAGTAAGAAAAGCATTTTTTGCAGTGTGGCAGGTCTTAAATGTTTATACTCTAAAAATGCTGGGTTGTTGTGACGCAATGTTGGGTCAAATACGGACAAACCCAACTCAACCCAAAAAGTGTCATCTTATTTTAAATGAAAAAACAATACAAACAACGTTGTGTTTGTGATGAGGACAAATTGACCCCACACTCTAGAAACTGCTGGGTTGTTGTAACCCAATGTTGGGTCAAATATGTACAAACCCCAAAAAGGTGTTATTAAAATGGTTAAAAAATATCATTTAAATCTAATTGTCCATATTTGACCCAGTGTTGAGTTAAATCAACTCTCTATTTTTTTTAAAGTGTCCAAACTTTTTCAATATGATTGTAAAAGTGTTTAAAATGCACTAAAATAAGTGTTTGTATCTACTTCTTGCTTAAAAGTAAACCAAAAGTATATGCACACACATACGTACTGTTTAACTGTGTGCTGAATCTAAGCAAAATCTTTCATGATCATATATTTATCAGTTTTATACAAAGCAAACTTGTCACCGTTTAAAATTCGACATTTTACATTTAATAAAACAGGTTGTCATTGAGAAACATGTCTATTGAAATACCCATAGCAGACCCTGAAAATACGAAATGCACAAAAACTGTCTGATTATAATAATGTGAACACTTAATATCTCTTCTTCACAGAGTGTCAGGCCTTTTAAAGTGATTGATTATTTAACCCACATTCAGTCTGACTACTCATATCCACAGATTAATGCATATCTGCTATAAGTGTCTGGATAAGTTGTAGATTTGTAAACTGTAAATCACCAACTTTCTCCCACCCTGTGGTAATTACGGAGCACCTGTAGACATTTAATGACTACGAGTTACTCTTATATGACTAAAAGGGATCATAAAACAGTAATGTTGACCTTATTTTCTGAGCACATCCACCAGATGACGAGTTAAGATAATGAATAATCTCAAACACAGCCCAAAGTCTCAAGCATTAAAAGTCTGAAATGTTTTTTGACCTAACATTTACATTACATTTACATTGATCATGCTTTTATCCAAAGTTACTTATAAATGATGCATTAAACAAGTGATGCATAGTAAAGTGGCAAATCATTATGTTTTGACTACAAAAATATTAATATATTTTACTTTAAACTAGCAAGATCCTTAAAGGATGCATCATTTGTTTTTCAAAAGTTGCACAATTTTATTTATTTTTTTATTTTTAGATATAACCGAGGCGTCTTTGCACTGAATTTTGTGGATAAACATCAACACCAATTGATAAACCACAAAAGCATCAAATGCTGATCACCTTTTGTAATGTTTATGATAGAAAAATGTATTGTGTTTGAAATTTATTCCATTCAATAATTCTGAACATTAATGTTGTTCTGTCAGAAATAACCATGTGGCTTTCTTAAATACCAAATGCTTATATGCAATAATTAACTGCAATAACGAGCTCATATTCAGCTCCATTCATCTCAATGGTCATTCTGCAGATTAGATGCTTTATTCTAAACTTCATTCAATTATATATTCACCTAATAATATAACATAATTTCTTTCATTAACTCAATTATTAATTATTATTAATTCAATCTCACAATAGTTCGTAAATGTGTTTACTTTAAAATAAATAATAGTTAAAGATTTGTATAAGTAGTTAAGTTTGGCCTATTAAAGCTAAACTTTACATTGTTTCGGTGGATTATAATTGGACACACTATTGCTAATAAACTGTGGTAGGCTAATGTTACGTTTTAGTACAAATCCTTTAAAAAGTGTTCAATTTCAGTTTTTCCTGTAGATTTATATTTGTTATAAGAACCAATTTAGGAAAAGGTACCAAAAGAACCTCAATAAATCGATCATTTGCATTTAACAGATAACAAAAGAGCAAATAACGTTACATGTAGTCTTTATGTTATATCATGAGCAGGCCTGAGGCGTGACTACAGTACCACACACACCGCGATTATCGAGTACAAAACACTAAATCAAACCCAATGTTGGTTTTAAAGAGCAGATGTATACAGGAGAAAGCAATAGACTTACAGTTCCTTCAAAATATTGCCGATAAATATGTATATTTCTACTCCGTCATCGAAAACAAGTGCAAACGCTACTCGCTAATCAAGAAACGAGCACAGACCCAAAAGCCGGCCCAGATCTCCGGATTTGCGCTTCTCGCTCGCTCGTAGCGCTCTGTAATCAATCCGCTCCGGTTTCTCTTCCGTTCCGCATTTTATGTTTGTTTTCGACACTTCGTTAATCCACCTCCGTGCATTCAATAAACACTGACAGCCGGACTTTTACAATTATTAATACATTTTCTAAATCTTCACTAACTATTCTATAACTAGTTTATTTCATATAAGTATTCTAAATATAATATAATAAAATAATATATGTTTTATTAAATTATATGAATTCATATTAATAAATAATAGGCTCATAATAAATAGATTACAATAGCGTACAATATAGAACAGAGAAGAATATTATATTATATTATATTATATTATATTATATTATATTATATTATATTATATTATATTGTATCAGGTGACGCGGTGGCGCAGTGGGTAGCACAATCGCCTCACAGCAAGAAGGTCGCTGATTCAAGCCCCTGCTGGGTCAGTTGGTGTTTCTGTGTGGAGTTTGCATGTTCTCCCCGTGTTGGTGTGGGTTTCCTCCGGGTGCTCCGGTTTCCCCCACAGTCCAAACACATGCGCTATAGGGGAATTGGGTAAGCTAAATTGTCCATAGTGTATGTGTGTATGGATGTTTCCCAGTGATGGGTTGCAGCTGGAAGGGCATCTGTGCGTAAAACATATGCTGGATAAGTTGGTGGTTCATTCCGCTGTGGCGACCCCAGATTAATAAAGGGACTAAGCCGAAAAGAAAATGAATGAATGAATATATTATATCATTAATAAGACATTATATTAGATATTCACCAGACACAAACTGTAGGCTACTTTATAAATGCAATAAAAAAAAGACAAGATTAAATATGAGAATAAATTACAGTATTTTGTGACCTTTTTATTCTATCGTAGATCTTTGGGTTTAAGAAATTCACATTACAAATAAAATGTATTATTATTATAATTTCTTCTGATGTCAAAAACACTTTAAAAAATAAAATAAATATGAGTTACTGAATTAGGCTACCTTTATTTCATGCTTTCTGTAAACTGTAGTATTTAAAAACTGCCTGTGAGTTCATTCAACCCAGCATTAGGTCAATGTTTCCTATTACATTTAAATGACACTTGTTAACCCCAGAGGTCGGATATGTCCATATGTGAACACACACTGAGTTATAAAACCCAGCATTTTTAAAGTGTCCCTATTATTGTAAAGCATAAGCATTTCTTCCCAAGTTTGTCATAAGCATGATTTATAAATCAATCATACATGAAAGAAAAACATTTCAAAATGCATCTATAAAATATTGATAATGCTGGGTCAAATATGGACAAAACCAATCCCTGGGTCTAAAAGTGGCATTTAAATTGACCCAACCCAGACTGTATATCACTTTAAACTATTATAAACATTAATAAAAGTCAGTTTTGATTAACTTTATGGTTAAAAGTTGTTAAAAGAAATTCCATAATGCAAGTCAAAAGCAGAAATAAACCGAGAAAAATGAAAAGATGAATCATAAACTACGGTTTTTGTAGTGTAATATACAACACAAACAGAGACAATACATCACTTCAAGCTGTTAAAATGTCAACAAAAGTCAAACCTTTCCACATCAAAGGCTTTGGAGGACAGGTCAGGATCCCATAATGCAATTCAAAAGCATAAATACTGAAAACTGGTCATTTATAGATACAGTATTTTTTTACAGTGAGTGCACTATAGTATTTATTTACATGGGTTTGTGCTCTCTCCATATGAATGAATGACTGTGAATGTTTTACCTGTCAGTGTTTGGATTGTCCTCTGAGCTCTCGTTTTTCTTCTTCTTCTTCCACTTGAAGAATCTGAGAGATCCTCTACTGCTGTCCGTCTTGGGCTCGGGCTCCGTCAGATTCACTTCACTCCGAGAAAACAAGCTCTTCAGAGTCTTCCCGCTGGAAACGCTTTTCTTCTCCATCTCCAGACTGAAGGAATGACTCCAGAGAGGCAGAGAGCTGCGCTGCAAATGAACAGATGCTGAAACCAGCCCTCTTTAACTAGGGAGACACCTACTGTAGGGTTTACACAAGTGTGCACTAGGTAGGCAGCTCTCTCTGTAACTCCACCTCTGTAGTGGCACATTCTAAAACACGGAAAACATTCATACAGACGTTCAATCAACACATATTCAATGTACACATAAGCAGATTTAGCCACATGTAAAATGGATAGTTTTTTTAACTGTGTACTGTAGTAAAGTGTATTATACTGTGTATATTATAGTATTTACAATTCTATAGTATTTACAACTCTTTGTAAGATTTACCCACATGTAAAAATACTATAGTAATTTATGTTTTTTTAACCATATACTATAGTAAAGAGTATTCTACTATAGTGTTTACAACCCTTTGTTATTGAACTCTCCAGCATTCTGTAGTATTAACTATAGTGAACTGATTAACTGTAATAAATACTGTGCTATACTTCAGTGTTTACTACAGTAAACTGTGGTGTATTGCAGTATAATATACCCTGTGGTTGTAGTCATTTGTTTATTTTAGTGTAGTTGTCGTGTTCCTTTAGCAACAGTAGAATAATTAAAACAGATCAATTACTGTAGTTGTTGTGTTACCGTAGTAACTGTAGAATCACCACAACAGATCAATTACTGTAGCTGTTGTGTTACCATAGCAACTGTAGAATCACCACAACAGCTCAATTACTGTAAA
>CAIGQW010018808.1:0-10556 GCA_903798125.1 Danio choprae
TATATTTAATTTTTATAATTTTTTGATTTATTTAATTAATTTTTTTTATTATATTTCATTTTTTATTTATTTATATTATATTTCGTTTTTTATTTATTTTTTATTGATTTAATTTTTATTGATTTATTTTTATTATATTATACTTCATTTTCTATTTATTTTACATTTTTTTACATTTTTTTTATTTATTTATTTTTATTATATTATATTTCATTTTCTATTTATTTTTTATTTATTTTACTTTTTATTTATTTATTTTTATTGTATTATATTTCATTTTCTATTTATTTTTTATTTATTTTACTTTTTTAATTTTTTTTTCATTTATTTGTTTTTTGGACTGATGTTCTCAGGAGTTGTAGCTATGTCTCCATCCAAAGATGCGGTTTAGACTTGGAAAAACTGGAATACACACGTGTACTTTACTGATGCACATGCTGGAATTTATTCAGTAAATGCGTTTCTATCATAGCTTATGCACATTTTTACTTATCAAACATATTGTTGAGAGAACACATTTATGCATATTTGCATAATTTATGCGCATCTTTCTATTTTCACTAAACATTTTTGTAAGCGATATTCCAAAATGCGCACAAAAATGGAAACAACTATTGACATCTAAGGGCTGTGACTAATGATGTTTATTGCTTTACTGATTAACCTTTGACTTCCTAATGCATTTTCCTCTACCTTAGTTTTTTTTTTTCTTCCTTATTAGTCATTGCAGCCTTCTTTGATGCTTTGTGAAGAATATATTTGGTATGTTCTCCTTAAGATCATGTGCCGTCATGCAGGCATCACTGTCTGTGCTTCATCATCTAGTGACATCACTGACATCCATCATGGGGCCCTGGAGACCTCATAAGGCAGAGTTACCATGGGAAAGCCCCTTGTTGTTTCTCTGCAATGCTGTTTTCTGCTGAAACATGTTCTTCATGCATGAATCATGTTTTACACACCCTTATGTCTCTGCATTAGTGGAAAACACTTCTCGCTGATATCTTGCATCCATTCAAACCGTACAGTAATTTGGCACACATTCATCTGGAGCTTGTTTGATGCTTGTTAAATTAGACAGATGTCAATGTGAGCTGGTTGTACATTAGAAAAAGTCCAAATTGTGTTTGGCTTGATCGAGCACTCGCCTTTGGGATTTTCCTAGATGTGTGCACACTGATGGTTTACTTTCTGTATATGCCATACATTTTATTTAACTATTTAATTATGCTACAACATATGATCTTTTTAGTTTTTCCTTTAGGTCTAATGCAAAAAAAAAGAAGAAATCTATAGTTAGCTATTTTATATACAGATTTATGTACGTTTTACTACAGTTTCATGCGCGTTAAATAATTTTACTCTTGGATTTTATGCACATTTTCATTTGTATATTTTGTTTGATATGAAATCTGGGCAGTGAAGAAAAATTATTTTTGTATGACTTCTAAATTGCATATGTAATAGCACAATCGCCTCACAGCAAGAAGGTCGCTGGTTCGAGCCCCGGCTGAGTCAGTTTGCGTGTTCTCCCCGTGTTGGCGTGGGTTTCCTCCAGGTGCTCCGGTTTCCCCCACAAGTCCAAAGACATGCGGTACAGGTGAATTGGGTAGGCTAAATTGTCCTGTGTGTGCGTGCGTGCGTGCGTGCGTGCGTGCGTGCGTGTGCAGATGTTTCCCAGTGAAGGGCGTCCGCTGCGTAAAACATATGCTGGATAAGTTGGTGGTTCATTCCGCTGTGGCGATCCCAGATTAATAAAGGGACTAAGCCGAAAAAGAAAATGAATGAATTATACAAATGTCAAAAAAAGTTAGCAAATATTTAGTACTGACTGGTTTGCGAACTGAGAATAGCAACAATGTCATTTTCACAGGAGGGTGATAATCATTTTATTTCCCAAGTGCTGTTTAATGGGAAAGATATTTATTTCAACACATTTTTAAAAATAATAGTTTTCATAACTTATTTCTTACGTCTTTGTCAATTATTTTGTATTATTGTATTTTATTTTATTTTAATTATTTAATTTTAATTATAAAATTTTTAATTATTGTATTTTATTTACATTTTATTTAAATATTAAATATTAAATATTAAATATTAAATATTTTATTTATTTAAATATTTAATTTTATTTTGTTTTTAATTTTACAATTTTTATTATTGTATTTTATTTTATTTTATTTTAATTATTTTAATTAAATGTTTAATTATTTTCCTTTCCTTTCCTTTCTTTTCTTTTCTTTTCGCTTAGTCAAACAAACAAAATAAATAAAATCAGAATCGGTTTTATTGCCAACATACAAGGAATTAGTTTAGGCTACAGAAGCTTCCAGTGTACTTTCTCCAGTAGACAAAACTTCCAGTGTACTTTCTCCAGTAGACAAAACTTCCAGTGTACTTTCTCCAGTAGACAAAACTTCCAGTGTACTTTCTCCTTTCTGGAGAAAACTTTCTCCAGAAGAAAAATAAAGGAAATATTAGGAAAAATGTCTGTTAAAAATCTCATAATTTAGGAAACATTTGAAAAAGAACTCAGATTTCAAAGGAGGGCTAATATTTTGTCTTCATCTGTATGCATCTGCGTTAGAACATGGGTATATTCAGGTGTGTGCATGTCTGTTTTTCCCCAGTTGATCAGATTGTTTGCACCACCATTTTTCATTTTATTGAAATGTAATTTGAGCAGCAGAGGTGCTTGCATGTAGTCTTTAGAATCTGATTAAGTCATCAGTTCAATTCAAAGCTGATTATTTGGATTCTTGTAAATGTAGCTATTAAAAACACTTTAATTTGCAAAGCTGCATCCTATCTATTTAATTTTGCATTTGCTGCAATGATCTGCAAGTCTAGACTAGTTCTGTTACTCTTTTATCCTTTATTTCTGAATAGTCCATTGTCAATCTATTAAAGTGCGCGCTCTGACAATTGCCAGAGAAATCCCATCCCGTCTCCCAAATCACAGGTCTGTCATGCCTTTGTGTCTGCTCAATTCCTCCATCCGTCTGCATCCCATCGGGACGAATCCGGTCGCTCCATCCCTGCTGTTGCCTTGAATAAGGAATGACATGTTTTGTCAGCTCTTGATGTGGTGGCCGCTGGAATCGTTCATATCATGTCATTTTATGACGTCCCGGTGGGGTTTTACTGGCATATTTATGCCCATGCAGGCTGGCTGGGACATGTGTACTATAAACTCAAGATGAATAGCAGCACATGTTGCCTGAATTCAAGAAGTAGAGGGTGTTTTTTCCCCCGTTTTACTGAATATCATATTGCTGTTGTGAAAGGCTTCAGAGCTCAGATTCAGTGTTTAGTTACTGGTGTCCTCACACTGTGTGAATGCCGAGCGGAGTTTGACAATAGCTGTGTTTGCATCCATCTATTTTTATGCACATATTGTAATATCACATAATATTTTGTAATATGGAAACATCAAGGTGTGCATACATTTTTAAAAATAAGGTGTGACAATTGCAGTGTGTGCGTCCTGTAGCGTAAAGTAGGCCTGCACGATTTATCGATTTCAATTGATTAACCAAAGTCGCGTTTTGAAAGTGTGCAATTATTTCTATGCGCTATCAAATATTGTAACAAGCATATCAATTTTGGAAGTGCTGACAAAAATGTAACACAATCTAAATATAAAGGTTTTAAAGATTTTATATATGTATATATATATATGAAACCATAACCCTATGGTCATGACCGAAAGGACACAGGCGGCCGAAATTAGTTTCTTTCGCAGGGTGGCAGGGCGCACCCTTATAGGGTAGAGCCGCTGCTCCTCCACATCGAGAGAAGTCAGCTGAGGTGGCTCGGGCATTTGTTTCGGATGCCTCCTTGACGCCTACCTAGAGAGGTGTTCCAGACATGTCTCACCGGGAGGAGGCCTTGGGGAAGACCCAGGACACGCTTGAGGGACTATGTCTCTCGGCTGGCCTGGGAACTCCTCGGGATCCCCCCGGAGGAGCTGGAGGAAGTGTCTGGGGAGAGGGATATCTGGGGTTCTCTCCTAGGACTGCTGCCTCCACGACCCGGCCCCACGACAACTGACAACTTAATTGGGAAAAATGGCAACTTAAGATGTTTTAAATAAACAGTAGCGTACTTGATTATGCTTGATCTTTCCTTGGTGCTGTTAAAACCACCACATCAAACCTGGAGCTCTTTTATGAAATCACAATTTAAATCGCAATTTTGATCAGATAAATCGATCAAAAGATTTTTTCCTTCGAATCGTGCAGCCATATCGAAAAGTTCTGCAAAACCGTAACAGTTTGATTGCTGTGTTTACATGTCTGCACTGCACTTCAATAATGCCACTTAAATAGGAATACTCCACATGCCTTTATATGATTTCTGTTTAGTTCAATTGGGACTTTAGTTGTATTAATGTGACCAAAAATCGCCGTATACATGGTAGACTCTTAATCAGAGTATTATCATAATCGAGCATTGGTGTCCATGTAAACGTACTCATTTACTCGTCCACTTCTAAACCTGTTTTAGTTTCTTGCTTCTGTTGAACACAAAGGAAGATATCTTGAAGAATGCTGTAAGAAACAGCCATTGACTTGCATAATATTTTTTGTTCCTGTGGATGTCAATTTCTGCTTTTTTTCCCTAACATTCTTCAGAATATCTTGTTTTGTGTTCAACAGAAGAAATATATTTCTTTACCTTAAAAGAACCACTTGAGTGTAAGTAAATGGAGAGGATTTCTTTCATTTTTGGGTGAACTATCCCTTTAAGATTTCCTAAAAGATGTAGTTAGTCAGCTCACTAAGTTTTGGAGCAGATCTCAAACAGAGCTCTCAGATTAAGCAGACGCCGGCGTCTCTGGAATATTGACTTCGTATCGTCTACCTGCTCTTTAAATGTAATGGGCCCATGGTGATTTGTAACGGTAATGGATGAAGGAGAAAGCCCTGATCATTTTTTAACTACACGGCGGAGGAGAAATGTTGGCGGTTTGGCCTGCAGCAGCGCTCCAGGGAGTTTAAAAAGGATCATGGAAACTCTTCCTCAATGCCAAAGACCACAGCCATTATCCCACGCAATCTCCAATCTCAAATCCAGTCTTTACTCTCTGCCTCTGTGACTGCTGAAAACCAAGTGAGCTGCCCGTGTAGGCAGCATTTTAAGGAATCGTAGGCATGAAGGTGGGAAAAAAAGCTAAATTACACCCTTGTGATGAAGTAGACTATCACTTTATGGACTGGAACAAGTTATGTGCTTCATATACAGTTGAAGTCAAAATTATTCGCCCTCCCCAATTTTCTTTTTCTTTCATATATTTCCCAAATGATGTTTAACAGATTCAGGAATTTTCCACAGTATTTCCTATTATATTTTTAATAAGAAAGTCTTATTTGCTTTATTTTGGCTAGAATAAAAGCAGTTAAAATTTTTTTTTAAAAAACATTTTAGGTTCAATATTATTATAAGCAATATTTTTTTCCGGTTGTCTACTGAACAAAACATCCTTTTTCAATGACTTGTCTAATATCAATCCGTCAATCAATCCATCAATCAATCCGTCAATCAATCCATCAACCAATCAATCAATCTTTATATAGCACCTTATTACAACCAGCAGGCTGTCCAAAGTGCTTTACAGTATTAAAACCAAAAATGAAACATTAAAACACATGAGATGGTAAGAACACGTGTCAATAAAACAGCATTTTGTACTAAAGAGTATTAAAAGCAAGTGTAAATAAATAGGTTTTAAGTTTAGCTTTAAACAGTGCCACATTTGTGATGATGTGAAGTTCTAAAGGGAGGGTATTCGACAGTTTTGGACCTGCCACTGAAAATGAACCATCACTCCATTGTTTATACCTAGATCTGGGGACCTCCAGCAACAACTGGCCTGCTGATCATAGGACCCTGTTTGTTTTGTGAACCTTTAAAATCTCACATAAATATGAAGGTGCGAGAGCATTAACTGCATTTAAAAACAAACAACAGTAGTTTCAAATCAACTCTGAATTTAACCAGGAGCCAGTAAAGAGAGTAAAGGACAGGTGTGATGTGCTCACGTTTGCGACTATTCGTCAGCATGCGAGCAGCAGCATTTTGCACCAGTTGTAACCGATGAAGTAAGGTTTGGTTAATTCCAACATAAAGTGCATTGCAATTGTCCAGACGAGAGCTGATAAAAGCTTAAATGACTTTCTCTAGATCACGCTGGCTGAGAAATGGCTTGACTTTAGCAAGAAGGCGATAATTAGCCTAATTAACCTAGTTAAGCCTTTAAATGTCACTTTAAGCTGAAAACTAATATAAATATCAAATATTATGTGCTGTCATCATGGCAAAGATAAAAGAAATCCGTTATTAGAAATGAGTTATTAACTATTATGTTTAGAAATGTGTTGAGAAAATCTTTGCGTTAAACAAAAATTGGGGAAAAATATACAGGAGGATTAATAATACTGGAGGGCTAATAATTCTGACTTCAACTGTACTTCACGCTAATGTCAGTCTAATTCATACAAGACATCAAAGTTTTGACAAGCAGTCACTCTGACTTGAACAGTTTCAGTAATTAAAGCCACAGTATGGAATTCTGTCCACTAGAGGGCGCATATTCAAAACAAACAAAGGTGTATTTTGATCATGCCGTGACTCGTGGAGTCATGGGAATTGTGGTCTTTGTTACATCCTCCTGGACTCTGGCAGACATCATGTCCGTAGATGAGTAAAGTATTCAACATTTATTATCATGGTAGTATGAAGCAGAGTTAGACTGAAAGCTGTGGAAGTGAAATGAGAGAAACGATAAAGCAATTGCTGATTGTTGGGCGAAATCAGCCGCATTTTTTTTTATGCCAGTTTCAATTAGTTTTGTGCTTTAGTCATCTTTGGATTAATAATCAGTTTTATTTTGTGCAACATTAGTGGGTTTACTCTTCTATGAACTTATTTTTCAATTTATTAGAATGCGATCACGTTTATCTTGCTTCAATTTTGTCCACTAGAGGGCGCATATTCAAAACGAACAAAGGCATAATTTGATGCTGCTGTGATTAAGTGTGGAATCATGGGAGTTGTGGTCTTTATTACATCCTCCTGGACTCCGGCAGACATCATGTTGGTAGATGAGTCAAGTATTCAACACTTATTATCAAGGTAGTATGAAGCAGAGTAAGACTGAAAGCTGTGGAAGTAAAAGGAGAGAAACGCTTAAGTGTTTGCTAATGAGAGATGAGAGCGACGTTGCTCGAAAACAGCCGAGCTTTTATTATGCCACAGTAAAATCAAGGTAAATCTATGTGGTCGCAGTGCATTTTCTCATGTTTGCTTTTGAAAACACTATTAGTTGGGTTTAGGGAAGGGTTTAGCTCAGTGGTTTGCTAGCTGATAGTTGCGTATACAAGAAGGACATGTATCTGAAACATAAAACAATTCATAGCCCAAATAACACATTTCAGATTTACAAAAACATGAACAGCGCACTCTAGTGGATTTTGATTTGACCTGAAACGTGCAACAAAACACACCCGGAGAAACGTATCTTACGTTTTGCAAAAATGCAGGCAGAGGTATGGATTTCCAATGAGCCTGGTTTGGTTTTATTTATACCGCTGGCATGAAGATGATCATGCATTTTCCCCTTTGTTCTAGCATGAGGTTGCCTTTTTTTATAAAATTCTTTTCCGTTTTGATCAACACCACATCTAAGAGCTTTCCACACACATCTGACACATGTCTGTGGTTTTGTCTTTTTCATCCTGTTTTTAAAGTATTCCGGCAGTGGGCTGAAGTTTTAAAGGTGTTGGGAGGCTTTGATCAGCTCTCTGGCTTGTAAAGGTCACATTTCCAGCCTCCATCACTGTTCCTAATGATTTTCAGCTACTGAATGGATTACCACCTTCTTGCTAAATCAGACCCAAGACTTAATTTGGGGTGATTCTGAAGCAAGCATCCAAGTAATAGTTTTGTTAGCGGCATATGAATCGGGTATATATATATTTTTTCTCTCCCAAATTCTGTGTTGGTTGTTTACTTTTGGGATTCTGCAATGAAAAAGTGAACCATTAGCTTAAAGAAATTAATTCAATTTGTTAAACCTGAATTTTGTTTTCGACTTAATTTATTAGTGAAAACTGTAATTAAGTTGAGAGAACTTATCTCTTCTAGGTGTAACAGTTTAAAGTATTTATTTAAGTTCTCACTTTTTACAGTGTGTGATTTAGTGTACATAATTAATTAATTAATTAAACTGTGTCATAAAATGTTAACAAATTAGCATTTGAATGTGTAATAAAATAAAACAAAATGCTTCATAACACTTTCTGCATTTTTATGTTTTAAAGTGTTGCATTAATTCTCACAAAATAGTGATTATCAATATTAAACACATTGTAAGTAATTATGTGTAATTAAATATAAGTAATGCATCAAAATACACTTACCGGACACTTTGTTAGGTACACCTGTCCAACTGCTCGTTAGCGCAAATTTCTAATCAGCCAATCACATGGCAGCAACTCATGTAGACATGGTCAAGACGATCTGCTGCAGGTCTAACCGAGCATCAGAATGGGGAAGAAAGGTGATTTAAGTGACTTTGAATTGTGGCTGTTGGTCAGACGGGCTGGTCTGAGTATTTCAGAAACTGCTGATCTACTGGGATTTTCACGCACAACCATCTCTAGGATTTACAGAGAATGGTCTGAAAAAGAGAAAATATCCAGTGAGCGGCAGTTCTGTAGGTGCTAATCCTTTGTTGATGCCAGAGGTCAGAGGAGAATGGCCAGACTGGTTCCAGCTGATAGAAAGGCAACAGTAACTCAAATAACCACTCGTTACAACCGAGGTCTGCAGAAGAGCATCTCTGAATGCACAACATGTCCAACCTTGAGTGGATGGGTTACAGCAGCAGAAGACCACACCGGGTGTCTCTCCTGTCAGCTAAGAACAGGAAACAGGCTACAATATGCACAGGTTCAACAAAATTAGACAATAGAAGATTGGAAAAACGTTGCCTGGTCTGAGTCTCCATTTCTGCTGCGACATTCGGATGGTAGGGTCAGAATCCATCTTGCCTTGTATCAACGGTTCAGGCTGGTGGTGGTGGTGTAATGGTGTGGGTGATAATTTCTTGGCACACTTTGGACCCATTAGTGCCAACTGAGCATCGTGTCAACACCACAGCCTACCTGAGTATTGTTGCTGACCATGTCCATCCCTTTATGACTACAGTGTACTCATCTTCTGATGGCTACTTCCAGCAGGATAACGCACATAAAGTCATAAAGCGCGAATCATCTCAGACTGGCTTCTTGAACATGACAATGAGTTCACTGTACTCAAATGGCCCCCACAGTTCCCAGATCTCAATCCAATAGAGCACCTTTGGGATGTGGTGGAACGGGAGATTCACATCATGGATGTGCAGCCGACAAATCTGCAGCAACTGCGTGATGCTATCATGTCAAAATGGACCAAAATCTCTGATGAATATTTCCAGTACCTTGTTGAATCTTTGCCATGAAGAATTAAGGTAGTTCTGAAGGCTAAAGGGTACTAAAGGGTCCAACCCGGTACTAGTAAGGTGTACCTTATAAAGTGGCCGCTGAGTGTATGTACTTAATCTGAGATTCGCAGCTTGACAGATGTGCTTCAGTTACTGCAGTGCACCATGGGAAGGTTTTTATAAGGCCACTTAGGAAACACTCTGAGCTCTGTTCACCTGTGATGCCTCACAATTCTCCAGGTTCACATCTGAACATAGCGCTGACATTTAAATTCATTACTAGAACGTCAGTTTCGCCCAAAGCATTTTGCAGCACCACCAGTGATCCTCTGACCTTTGACCTCATAAATCATTGGAGTGGCTTTCAGCAAACTTTAACAAGTGTATAGTGACTTGTGTTTCTGATCTGACTGCATTCATTTAAGTTTGAAATGGAAGTTCATTCACAGTGTTCGAGATGTATGTATTAGTGAATATCAGCAACAATACCTAGTTATATTGTCCAGCCCTACTTTGTATGCAGATTCAGCCTAATATTTTCCAGTTTATCTGGCATGAACATAATCATGTATGTTCATCAACATGATGTCTGTCGGAGTCTAGGAGGATGTATTAAAAACCACAATTCCCATGATTCCACACTCAGTCAGTTTTTTTTAACTCGTACTCTGCCAGCTGTATGTTGACTTATATTTCCAATATTACTGCATTTGAGTTTGAAATAGAATTCAGTCACAGTCAGAGCAAATGGAGAGAGTTAAATCTATCTATTTACTGTTCGTTAGTCCCATCTGTCCATTCATCCTTCTCTTTCCATCCATCCCCATCCAATGTGTTCTAAATATTTTGAAAATCAAGGGGTGACACAGTGACTCAGTGGTTAGCACTGTCGCCTCACAGCAAGAAGGTCGCTGGATCGAGTCCCGGCTGGGTCAGTTGGTGTGTCTGTGTGGAGTTTACATGTTCTCCCTGTGTTCGTGTGGGTTTCCTCCAGGTGCTCCGATCTCCCAAAATGTGTTCTAAACATTTTGAGAATGGGTTCTAGATCACCCAAAATGTGTTCTAA
>CAIGQW010018810.1:0-10400 GCA_903798125.1 Danio choprae
AACAAAATATATATATATATATATATATAATGGAACAAATAAAGAAAAAAAATATTCAATTTTTATTATTACTTATTATATCTTGCGAAGGTGGGTTTGGCAGCAGCCATAGTGGCTAGGTGTACAGATGTATCCTCAATATTGTCCCAATTTACAACAGTACATTCACCACAGTGCAAGCTTCTATAGTCATTTAATGATGCATGCATTGGCTCACCTAGTTGTTGGGTAAACTATCCATTTAATGTGTTGTTTTGTAATACAGCTGTCAATGTAGATGCTAACAATGTCAGGTTTTGGAACATATTTTGTTCATTTTTGCTGTCTGCTTAGATGCGTGAGTTATTTTATATTATTAAGCTTAATGTACATTTGTTAAAGAGACTTGATCAGCTATATCTGAAACATACATTCCCTGTATTTCAACTTATCTGTTTATACATTCATTGGTTTACCTTGCCAAGATTTACCCTGGAGCTCTGAGATGATGGATTTCTCCACAGTTACTGATGAGAAATACTGGGATCACCTCTATTGAAATGCGCTACTGCTCTTGTATTATCTCAGATTGTTTATGCACTGTGTTATTCTTTGCCTGGGGCTCTCTGTCTACCGTACAGTCACTGCTTTTAAACTTAAGTAGCTCTGGGGTCTGTTACGCTGGGATGGTGAGGGCTAATTATCTTGTGATTTGCTCTACGATATTGTTTGAGGCTCTGTTTAATCATGTCATTGCAACCTCTTATGATGATAATGATGAATTATTCACAAATAGAGCAAACACAGGTGTTTTGAGATACTGCACATGTTTGCACTGCAGATCTGCTGTGGATCTCTTTCAAATTGGAGTGTGTTCAACATTTATAACTCTTGTAGAAAATTTAACTGGTTTTTATACATCTAGTGCTTTTGTCTGCAGCACGTTTTTTAATACCAAACATCACAAAATAATTGTCTTTGTAAGAAAACATTTCCATGGACTTTAAATGTTATTCATGATATTATTGGTGGTAAAGAACCATTATTTGTAGCAGTGTAGAATTCTTCCAGAATGACCGATGTACACAAGTCTGAAATCTTCATGTTGTGATGCCTGCTGTCTGCTGTCAAGATTTGAGCCTTTGTTGGATTCGAGCTTTTGTTATAAGATTAAAGCAACACAAGAAAACAAAAATGAGAGATTATTGAAGAAGAAACCACTTATTCTGTCACTATTCCTTTAAATTCAAAATCAAGCAAATGCATTATTACTATCTTAAAGTGGGTCTTGTGTCTGGAAATAGTCTGGAGAAAAAGCTGCTGTGGGCTGGGTTTGCAGTGTCATCACAGATAATGGAGCATGTCGGAGATGATGATTAGCGTTTGGCCACGTGCAGAGAAAGTTCTGTGATGTTCAAGTCTGTAATGAGGATGTGGATTGGCATCTTGGGAGATATGTTATCTTAAATGCCTTGAAGGCTCATGGTCTTCCTAGTGAGGGAGGTTTCACTTTGAAAAGTGATTCATGAGTCTTTTGCGTATGCTTCATTTTCTTTAGTGTGTTATGTTACAGTATACATTGTTTCAGAACTTCATTGGCACCTTTAAGAACACGTGATATTTTTTTAAAATTAATTTGCTTACTTGGTGAGTGTGTTAAGCTCTGTATGTTTCATGCTGTTAAAATGTGTTGTGACACCTTTTAAAATTGGCTGGAGATAGTGATAATGATACCGAATCTGTCAAATAATGTTTTTTGGAAAAGAGGAAATGCACAAACCAGCTAATTTTTTTTAATAAAATCTTTTTTAAAGAATAATCTGCCAGTAACACTTCATTAGCTGTTAGTGCTTTACAGATAATTGTTTTTGTTTTAAACTATTAAGATGAATTTCCTATATTAAATTTCACAATTTAAACACAATTAAGCATCTTTATCAGGCTTTTGGCATGTCCGCTGGATGGTTTTAGCATGTTTCTAATGTGTTCTGGGTGGTTTTAATATGTTGCTAATGTGTTTTGAGTGGTTTTAGCATGTTCCTAATGATTTTAGTGACTATTTGGAATTTGGCTTACGTCTGTACTTTTTTGCCAATTCATTTTTTTTTCTTTCTCTCCTGACTTTAGCTATACTTTAATGACTGTAGCACAAGAATTTGCAGTTTATCAAGCACCACTAAAATCTTAATGATCACAAAATGTAGATGTATTAAAATGTTTTCATATAGGGAAAAACATGGTGGTGCTAAAAAAAGCTAATAGCATCGCATCATTTCTCATATTGCTTGTCAGTTGTAAGCAGATGTTCCTCAAGATGTTGACTGGAATTCAAGGCTTTCTGTAAATATTGACCACAGAAAGGCTTGCTATGTTACGTGTGATCTCTGGGGCAGTTTGCAGTAATATTGTGTTCTCAGCTCCCAGGGGGTGGATGCTTTTATCTGCCTTTAAAAGGGCAATGTTGGGGCAAAGACCAAACACTGTGAAAATAAGTGTTACTGATTGTGTGCCTTTTTAACCTAAACTGGCCAAACCTATCTCATAAACATGCATATTGTTGGCCACATCTGTTGTCAGTACTAAAAGGGTAACATTGGTTGCTAACTTTTGTCCTGTGGTTGAGTATTGGATGCTCTAAATTAAATGGCATATTTGCAGTCGATATTTCTGTCTTCTAAGGGTAGTGTTTTCCCTCTCGTCTGTGTCTTGTGTTTGCCTGCTTCTGTCGGAAATGGTCCAAGAGCAAGTGAAAGAGGGATTAAGCTGCTGGATTCCTAAAGAGGAAAAAAAACATCCCAGTTGAGACAGGTCGGATACTAGGGCCTAATAAGAAGAATGGGCCAAATGCAAATGACAATTGATCGCTGGTTCTGTCAGCGGAAGCTCAGCTTTTTTTTTTTTTTTAACCTGACAGTTTGTTGTTTGTCAGGGGTTTTCAAACTTGTCCAGAGACTATTAGAGAGCCACAAGGGGATGCTAGGGAGTCCACAAAATTATGCCCTAATTTAATGTTTGCACTTCAGGTATTACTGAAATATATTGTATTTTATTAATATATTCATGTTTTTAAGGTTTTGTTCACATGAAATTATTCTTTTCACTTCTGCTTTCTTAAACTGTCTGAATTATAATCAATTTTGTTCTGTTTATGGCACAAGTTTTTTAACAGTATAAAAAAGTTGAATGTAAATATAGTAATATAATAGTAATATAAAAATTATATTTAACCTTTATTCATTTTAATAATGCAGTCTTATAAAATATAAAGAACTTCACAATTGCTTTATGCATGGAAAGATGCAACTTTAGGAAGGGTATCTGCTGTGTGCATCACAGATGGATACCATACAGTGAAAAGAGCCTGTCACACTTGTGTCTGTTTCTCTAATGAAATCCATTTCTGACCAACGGTGCTATTGCAACAGAAAACATGGTTGTGAAAAGCCTTGGAATAATTATGATTTGATTATTGATTCTCAACACGTTTGATGCTACGCTGTATTTAGACTCAGTTTTCCATGAAGGCAAAGGTAAATATATAGTGTCCTGCTTGAAAAGTATTATTTATATATATGGACATGCCATCTTGAAACCACACTACGTCATAAAATCCGATTCATGTAAATTGTATGCTGGGGACTATAGATGTACATCTATGTATTTGTAGCCTGGTCTACGTGTGTGCAACTGCACATGTATCCATGATTGTGCGCAACATATGTGTTTATGTGCATGCCTACATGTGTGTTTATCTTCAGCGGTTTCATGATTATGTTGATAGAAACAGTGCAGCCCTTCCATGGGGGTTTTATTTGACATTTATACAAGATGCATGAATAAGGTTGGCATTGATCACACCCTGGCTAACATATAAATAAAAATGTGTTGCAAACCCATGGGCTTTCAGCATCTTCACAGAATATATGCGTCGTGTGGCAAACGTCCACATTCAGTTTAGCTGCTGCCAACATTTTCTTGACAATAGAAAATGCAAACTCTTCATGTGTGTGTATCTCATATTGCAATTGAGTTATTGGGAACTGCTGCTGCGGTCATATTTTATTTAGTTATTTATTTGTCATGTTTTGTTTAATATTTGTGGTCAGTGGAAATTGTTTGTTTTTTATTCAGCAAGGACACATTACATTTATAAATTGCAACAGTAAAGGCTTATTATAAAAGATTTTTATTTCCAAATGCTGTTCTGAAATGCTATAATTTGTGATCATTCAGGTGAGCAAAAGTCTCCAGGGTATAAAATGCATGCAGACTTCTTCCTGGGGAGAAAATATTTTCTGTGAATAAAGCAGGGCATTCATTATTCTCATTCTGTCATAAATGATTTCTTTGTTATTGATATGAATACCAAGCACAACCCTGTTTATTCAAATCATACATTCCCTACCTCATAGTTAATTGGTTGTTATTCACAACTGTCTATAGTGTTTGTTTGGTTGTTGTGTTTTGTTAAACACCCTGCCACAAATTCATCAGAAACAGAGATTGATGGAACAAACCTGACTGTGTGTCTGCACAGAGCAGACACGGTTGAGCGGCTCATCATAGGGATTTAGCAATTGCTTTAGCTTTGCTAGGTAATTAGCTTAATTTAAAAGTACATGTGCTGTCCGGATAGACCACCAATGATTAAATCCTTTTCTACAGCATGTAACTCTCGTTCCTTAATTTAAAAAAAAAAAAAAATTGTGTGTGTGTCCTTATATCAGTGTTGTGAAAGTTACATTTAGCTCCTTAGCTTGCAAAAGTTTTGTAAAATGTGTAGCATTCTTCAAATAACGTGATAACAAGCTACAAGCTAATTAAATGTGCAGCAGGTAAAAAAAAGTATTGAATAAATCACCATTTTTTCCCCAGAAAACATATTTCTAAAGGGGCTGTGGATTTTTTCACCAGATGTCAGTAACAACCAAAGTAATCCATATACATACAAACCATTTAGTTTAGAAATTAAGTTGTGTAGTAAAATGAAATGACACAGAGAAAAAGTACTGAAAAAAGGAAAAGAGGAAGGGATAAAAAGGCATGGAAAGCCCAGACAGCAGCTGAAATCATTCAGTAATTAGCAAGCAACCCTGCCCCTTGTCAGTGTAAATTAATATTAGCTATTAATATTAAATGCTTTTTAGTAGTTCAGTAATTTCTCCTTGTATCTGTTGTCATTGCACAAGTAATATTTTGTCATTTTGTTTGTTGACATTTTTGTATGTTTAGATTGAGTCAATTTCATGTCACAGCTCATTTAGAAATATATTTGCCAGAAAAAAAACATGACATGTTCAATACTTATTTTGCCCACTGTAGATCTTACCAATTTGGGGCTTTCTTGATTACTGGGAGGCTATATAGTTACTCTACAAGCTACAGTAGTTACCATATGTAGCTAACCACACAGAGGCTATCATTATGCTGTAGTTACCTAAAGCTAGCTACATGTTTAACTTTTTATGCAAGTTGCTTTCGAACACTGAAACCTGACAGGATTAGATTTGAACAGGTACATTCACATGGAGTGCAACTCTTAGAGTTCATTGATTGTTTGTTTACTGTTGCACTCTGATGCTATGCTAAATGTAAAGCTTTATACTTTGGTCAAGTGAAGTCTTCTGGCTTTCTGGCTCTTCATCTCATTTCTTTATATTCATGTTGCTGCTTCTTTCAGCGCACCTGGGTGAATCATGTCTTTTCATGTTCTAATCACAGAAAGAAGTGTATGCTGAGTTCTCGCCCCTCGCCCACTCCACGCTGGTGCCCTGAATCTCGCAGGATTGTTGTGCCAGATTGCATGTTTTGTGCATATTGCCTTGGCTGGTCTTCTTTCAGTCTGTTTTCTCTTTCCTTCCATCTCCATCTCCTGTGGCTTTCTCCTCATTAGCCTCTTTAGGGTTTTCTGGCAGCCTGGATCGCAGTGGTTCCCTTTTAAGCATAGTGTTAGGTTATGGTGGCCATCAGCGGAGTTATTGTCAGGTTCTATGGATGTAAAGTGCATTGCAGGTGTTTTTTTTATTTTTCTTGTGCCTGCAGCCATTTCAGCACCTTGGGTTATTCATGTGAAAGTGAGTGAGGCACATTTATTAGTAGGGATGCACTGAATTCTCAGAGACTGAAAATGGCATTTTTTGATTTTTAGCCAAAAAAGAAAAACAGCCAAATAATTTGACCCAAAAAAGCCTATGCTGCGCAACATGTGCGGTCATAGCAACATTGTCACAATCTGCTCTTTACTCTGCAATATGCACTGTCAGTAATATTTTACTGTCATAAAATGTGGTTATTTTATTGGCTTGTGTTTTTTTTCTAAAAGTGAAGTTATTAAATCTGAAAATTCTTACAAAACAACTTTTATTTAAATGGTTATATATAAATATCTCCATATATATTTGAATATGTCCAAAATTTCTGTTTCGGTTTTGGCCCAGTATTTTGATTTTGGTTCATCCTTATTTATTAGGTTGTTCTAAAAATGACATTTTAAATAAAAAAAGAAAATTATAGAATGAAATATTGGTTTGTGTAACTGTAAAGAAACCTAAAATAGTGGCCCTTAACAAGAAGTTATTGTAAAAGAAGCAAATTTTCTTGTTGGTTGTTAAATAGGTTGAAAGTATAAATGATAGAGTACGGTAAATCATACTTTTTACTATGCATTTTGCAATAAAAAGTTTCATAAAAATAAATTTTATTTGCAATAAAAAGTCCCACCAGGTATTTTTCCAGTTTGAAGTATGCATGTATGACCCCGTGTAACATTGATTTCTTTTTTCATAACTACAATCTAACAATTGTATAATTGTTTTAAATTCTTTTTTGTCTTTGTTGTATTGATAGCCTAAACCAGAAACGTAAATAAGGCAAAAATGTTTTAAGGATATTTTTCTGTGCAAAATACTTTTTTTTAAAATTATTTAATTATTAACTTAATAATTTTTTATTTGTGTATTTTTTAGTGGCTCTTTTCTGTAGTGTGTGTGTGTGTGTGTGTGTGTGTGTGTGTGTGTGTGTGTGTGTGTGTGTGTATTTGTTTTTTTAAAGAAGCATAAGTTAATCATTTCAGTACGCCTGCGTAACTACAACAAAACCACCTCAATAACAGGAGGAGTGTAGATACAAGAGCTACAATTACCATAGAAACTGGATCTTCTAACAACCCGGAAAATGAATAGTTCTCCAGAGTGTAAACATACTGTCAAACCCAATGGTGCTGCCATGGCCAGTCACAGTGTGTTTACATGCATTTTCTATTCATTAAAACGAGCTTTTAATACGGTCTCTCTGTGAATGTGCTTGAGTGAGATGAAAAGGAAATGAGGATTAGAGGTTTTTAGATGCATTCATGCCTTCAAACAGATACTCGGGAAAAAAAAGTCAGGGAATATTAAAGTGCAGGAAAACTCACCACATTTTGAATTCATCTCCCTTAAGGTTTTCAGGAAGTTTTTGAGTCTTGAAGAAACTGGATTAGACCAAAAACTAAAATGTTCTGCAGTCCCTGAAGGGGTTAAATACTAAATAATCAGATTATATTGAGGAATATTGTTTGACATAGGAGATTGCCTCACAACATAAGTTAAGTGTTGTCATTCATTACAAAATGAAGTAGTTTATTTGTACTCCTACATGCGCACACAGCAGTCAATTGAAGCCAGAAGATGGTGCAAAAGAAAAGGAAAAAAAAGGCCAATTCCTTGTCAAGTTTTATTTATAAATACATGGCTAACATGTATTCAGGAAATGATGGGTTATGACACACCGGGAGATTGGCTGGGCTATTTTTGCTCATTCCTTAACAGGAGTTAGGGGCAAACTGAGGGTCTTGGATTCACAGAGATGCAAACAGGGTGATGTAAATGGTGTAAAAGGACTCCCGAGCAGACATGGGTCCTCTTCACTCCAAAGGACCACCCACTCCAACCATCACTGTTTGTGGTGAGAGGAGCGACTCTGAAATTAAGCTCCATGTCAGCCAGATGGTTACGATTCCATCTGTTTGCTGGAATTACTCTTTCGTCATTGCAGATCTGAGAGCTAGAGTTAACAGTGTTGTTAACGTGAACTTTGCTTTTTAATGTTTAACAAAGGCAACGAATAGCCTGCGCTTCACATATACACCATTCCATTCCTTGGATTAAAGGATACATTTCAGGTTTATTTAGTCTGTTCCTTTCCTGTCAAAAAAGACTTCTGGTGTGGATGCTAAAGGAAAAGGAAACAGTTTATTACGATGACTCAAGTGTGAACTCCAGGGTGATGTTTAACACCACGTTTGATCCACTTGATTTTGTGAGCACTTGCTTTCTGTTTTTAACCATTTTACTCATCCATCCACTGGCCAGAAAATAACTATTGATCAATCACTAGTTTATACGTATTTTATTTAAAAAAATACACATGATCAGGTTATAAATACGAGATGTAGAATCAGTCACGTAAGATCTACACACTCATATTTATTGAAAGGAGAAGAAAACTCTATCTGTGACTTGTGTAAGAATATTTTGACGATAAAACACATTTTAATAGAATGTGTATTCTTAAATGAAATTAGAGAACATTTTTATTCTGGAAATATTTTAAAGGAAATGTTAAAAAAGGTGTCTTCTGGAGGAATTTGTTGTTGTTATTTGTATGTTTTTTGTACAATGAATGTTTATTAAGAAACCCATATGATTGCATGTTATATATTGTATATTTAGTATAGGTTTTGCCATGTTTTACAGCCAATGCTGCTGATATGGCATTAAAACAAATAAATAAATAAATAAATAAAGACATCAGTTTCCCATTTAAAAAAAGAAAAGAAAAAACCCTGCTGTTTGTCCCTCAAGAAAGCGGATTTGGTCCTAATTCATGAAGTCTGACAGCTCTGTACACTGAATGCATAACATTTGATTATTTGTTCCATCCAGTATTGTCAGAGCTTCTGTTTCAGAAAGAAGCAGCGGAATTGTGTTCTCTCTGGCGTTATGAGAGATTTTTGGTTCTTGTGGTACTGGAACATGCTGTACTTTTCTCTTTCCCCAATGATGTTTAACTACATTTTTTTTTTTGACCGGGGCTGAGCTGTGAGGGGATCAGGTTTGACAGGAGTTTATAAAAATCTCAAAATGGCCGCATCTCTCCATGTTCTTACTTGGATTAAAGGATATGTGTTTCGGACAGTTGTGTACGTTTACTATGAGAGCTGTTTGTTTTATGCAACCTGCTCTTCTCTTCAGTCTTTTATTATATCTCCCCATATTGATTTTTGTTTTATGGTTTGCATCTGTCTTCAAGTTTTTTTTTTTGTACAGTTAAATTGCACAACAGCAATTGATTTTTCAATATCCTGGAGGATGTTACACAATTAAGTATCGTAAATCTTAGCCTTAGGTGCAGTTTACGAATTTTTGTTTCCTTTGCTGCTTTTCCATTGCTTTTTTGTGTAGATATACTACTGACATCATTGACTGTTGTGTACACACACACACACACATATATATATATATATATATATATATATATATATATATATATATATATGTATATGTTTGTATATGTATATGTATATGTATGTATATATATATATTACCCTGAAAATAATGCTTCCTATTAATTAAAAGCATATTGATGCTAAGTACACGTCAAACAAAATGAAGCAGCAATATGCATGGTAAAAACACTCACACTTTAGATCGGATTTTAATTGTCACTCCAGTATAGTTTTCATTGTTAAGTGTCTCTGAAAAGCCTGTCTTTTTCAAAACAAATCAAAGTATGAAAATATGAAAATATGAGCTGAAAAATCCTCTGGTTTTAGGTATTACTGATTTTAAAAATGACCAAATTAGCAAAGACCAAACCATAGTTCCATTTGTTTTTTCTCTTTTTGTTTTTGTTTGTGCATTTGTTGTTGTTATTTGTTGTGTAAGTTTTACAAAATTTGTAAGTGAGTGTTTGAATATGAAAAAATCTAATATAATCTAAAATAAAGTTGCCAAAAAAAGAAAAAACATAACATGAGCTGAAAAAAGGCAGTGTTCAACACAATGATTTCGCTGTCCCTCCAGCCATAATCATGGTGTAATGCAGTGTAAAGTGGTGTGAAGCGGCTTTCATACTGGATGCAGAAAGCGATGCACTGTGAAACACATTCAGTTAAACAGAGTGCACCATTGACTACCTTGCCTGAATGCCACATTCATTCATTCATTTTCTTTTCGGCTTAGTCCCTTTATTAATCTGGGGTCGCCACAGCGGAATGAACCGCCAACTTATCCAGCATATGTTTTACGCAGCGGATGCCCTTCCAGCTGCAACCCATCTCTGGGAAACATCCATACACACCCATTCACACTCATACACTACGGACAATTTTAGCTTACCCAATTCACCTATACCGCATGTCTTTGGACTTGTGGGGGAAA
>CAIGQW010018812.1:0-10262 GCA_903798125.1 Danio choprae
TATTAAAGTTAAAATTCTATGTTAAATTATAAAAAGTTGTATATTAAATTATAAAAAGTACTCTGTTTCTATTTGATTTTTATTTAAAAGTGTTATTTATTTCTGGGACTCAAAGCTGAATTGTATGATGCTTTAGAAATCTTTCTCATATGCTGACTTGCTTCTCAAGAAATTATTTTGAAACAGAAAATGGCAGTTACATTTTTCATCCTTTAAACTTTTTCAGATTTTAAACAAAATCTTCAGTAAGAGTATAAATGTCTTTTTTTGATCTGTTGCATCCTTGCTGAAGAAACATTAATGCCTTTTAAAAAGGTGCTGATTGTAAACCTTTGAATGCTAGTGTTTTATAAAGTGTTCTTGTGATGTGCTCAAACTTTATGCTCCAATAGTGTATTGGTTTATTACAATTTTAATAGTTTTTGGTTTTATTGTAAAAAATAAAACAAGAAAACATGTTAAAATATCATTCATTCATTCATTCATTCATTTTGCAGCTGCAACCCATCTCTGGGGAACATCCATACACACCCAATCACACTCATACACTACGGACAATTTTAGTCTACCCAATTCACCTATACCGCATGTCTTTGGACTTGTGGGGTAAACCGGAGCACCCGGAGGAAACTCATGCCAACACAGGGAGAACACGCAAACTCCACACAGAAACGCCAACTGACCCAGCCGAGGCTTGAACCAGCGACCTTCTTGCTGTGAGGCGAACGTGCTACCCACTGCGCCACTGTGAGGCCCCCATGTTAAAATAAGAATCTGAAATATTTAATGGCACTCTTCAAAAAATAAAGATGATGTTTTATTTTGAATTTTTCTTTTAATAAATTGGTCTTACACTTCATACTTTGAGATTTTTCATAGTATATGTATTAATTCTGGTACTTTTACCATAAACCAACGTATCAACCATTTGGTAGAGGCTGATATTATGGGATGTGTTGAACAAAAAAATGGATTGAGTGTGTTAACTAGCGACATTAGGAGTTAAGAAATGCAATCCATTATTTTATTTTTTTTGGTGGGTTAATTAAAGTTAATAAATAATTAGAAAAAAATAATCCATTTGGTATTTCAAGCTTTAAGATATTTTGATTTTTGACTCATTCTGAAGACACCTAATAGAGACTTTTATAACATCTTGTAAAAACAGACATAATAAGAACCTTTTTAAAACTACCTAAATTAAATGTACATAAAAAGTTTAAACTTACAAGATTTTAAAATATATGTAGATGTTTTGTTTGTTGCTGTGGGAGTATCTTCTGGAAAGCTGGTAACAGCAGCTCATTTGCATTTAAAGAGACAGCATGTTTTTGATTCCACCTTAAAAGAGGCATGCTATTATAATAAATATTTATAATAAATAATCCATGAGGTATTTCAAGCTTTGAGGTATTTCGAGCTTTGACACACACCTTGTAAAAAGAGACATAATTAGACCCCCTTTTAAAACTACCTAAATTAGCAGCCCTTTTTAAACAGCACAACTTGGGAGGCGTCTGATTGTAACTATAGTTGCCATGTCTGCAAATGTTTTCATGCATCCCTGTGATTCAGCAGCTCCAGTCTCAGGCCTCACAAGCCTTGTTGCTAATTGCTCTCATTAACAGCAACACTCACACTCTGCGCCGTTCCCTGCAATTAAGACTTTGCAGCAGAGATGTTATGAGTTAGAATAATGCACTGGGTCATGGAGATAAAGCAACATCATATTAATTCACACTTAAATTAACGATATCACAATGGGAAAAAATGGCTTTTGCACTTGGAGTGTTTTCATCTCCATTTTTTTGTACAGTATGTCAGAACATGGACTGGACAAGAAATAAAATGTTTTTTGTTGTATAAATCATTTGATACATGAACATGGCATCTGGTGGTGAGGTCGTATTTATGATCTACAGTCGTGAAATGACACTAAAGACTAATGAATATGAAAGCATTTATAAAAATAGGCACAGAGCTCCTTGAAGCAAGAGATTGGGTGACAGCCACATTGGCTGAGCTTATCTGACAAAAGCTTCAGGGATCACATATGAGGACACACACACACTCCCACATGCACAACGTACAATACACATTAGGACAAAATGGAGGACTGAAGGGAAAGAAGGTGGTCTCAGAGTAACAATGTGCACTTTACTTGTTCTTGAAGAACAGAGTGTTCAGTGTTTTCAGGAAGTAGTCTCTCGATTTTTATCTCAGAATAGATCAAATCAGGAATAGATTCTGTTTGCAAAATGCACAGGCAAATATGAATGGAAATTGTGAGAAATAGTTTGTTCAGTCAAAATAAATTAATATTTAAAACATTTCTCTTTAGTACTTTAGATAATGATTTTTACTGCTAAAATATCCCTAAAATATGTAGTATAAGGGTACCTTTAACCTTATATCACTCACAGTAATCATTATTTAAAATATAATACAAAATAAGAATTTACACTATTATACTAAATAACACTATTATATAACAGTCATGATTATTGGCTTGAGTACCCACCAGACTCACTAGAGGGCACTCAAGCTATGTGAACTCCACCAGCCATTCACCTGGACTACACGTCCCATCATGAATTGCACAGATTACGCACGACAGCTGTTATCAATTCAGACACTGATTACACTGACAAAGCTGCAGGACATTACACACTATTTACGCACCACACACCTTCATTGTTGGGTATTGTGTTTTATGTTTTGGACTTTTCTAGTGTTTCTCATTTCCATGTTTTGCTCTGCCTGTTTTAATTCTAGACCAGCTTTTGTTTTTTGATTGTTTGCCGCTTGCCTCAACCTTTGCCTCTGTCTTGTGGTTTACTCTTTTGGATTACCATTTTGCTGTTTGTTTGCTCCTGATTTGACCCAGCCTGTTTGACCATTAAAAACCATTAAATAAAAAGCTGCATTTAGAACTTCAACTTTGTTGTCTGAACCTCTTCATAACAATAATACTGTTATTGACTTTATTCTTTATGTACAAGCGGACCCAGCCATTGCAATCTTTTTGGCTCTAGACTTTCAGTCTAATTCACTTCCATTGACTTTTAGATGTTAAAAACTTGAAATTTATATTTTCTTGTTATATTATTCTACATTTTATGTATAGTCATAAACACACTTGTTTGTAGAGCAAGTAATTTGACAGTTTTCTGCCGTTTATGACAAAAATGAGCGCACTTCCGCACTGAAGAATAAGGTCAATATGGTAACATACAAATACTGATAATCAATCAAAATTACAGTTTTAACTGTACAATTACTGCACATCTTGTTCTTTATTATGAAACCGTAATACATTGGTGGCGACCCAGTCTGTCAACCCGAAGATTTCAGTATCTCAATTTTTTTATATTTTTCAAAAAATATGTTTTTGTATATTTGCAAACGTGCAGCATGACGTCAAATATGACAAAAAAAAGTGTCGCGCTGGTCCAGCTCTTTCACTACAAAGTTTGCTTCATAAGCTCTTGTATGACATATGTACATTTTAAAGGTTATGTGTAATATAGGCCTTAAAACCACATCCCAGTGCTGCATCATGGTGTACATTTATAGTTATGATTGATGTTTAGTAAAAATGACTGAACGTTTTGCAAGAGAAGATGCTTGGATAGTTGACTCCTATAACCCTGAATCTGCTCAAATGTGGAGTTTTTAACCTTGTAAATGATCCTGAAAGCCATTCACTTGCATTCGATGTAGAAAAACCCTGGGATGTTTTCCACAAAAACCTTAATTTCTTACTGGAAAAAATAAAAAAGTCATTTATAGATTTTGGATAGCCTGAGGGGGCATAAATAATCATGATTTATTTTTTGGATGAACAACTCCATCAATTATACATACTGTAATTTCATACCTGTCGTTTTTGGTGGTTGAGTTTTTATTGACTGGTTCATAATACGAGTAATTTATCCATGAGCTCCAATAGTGGTTCAGCAGTGTATTTTGTATGTAGTCAACAAATAAACTATAGGAAGATGTTTTATCAATGCATTGTTTCTGCTTTTTTTCCCCCACAGCACTCTCCACATTACATTCAATTGTGAATGCTAGCTAACTTAACTAATGCATAATTTCTTCTGCTATAGTGCTGCACTGTTTACAGCTGAGACGAGAGTAAAATACGTGAAAATGAATGGTTCTCAGATTCCAACATAAATAAACTCGATCTCAAAATAATTAAACTGAAATCAAAATTTATTTTTTGCCCTTTTTTAAGAGTGTATTAGGCTTAAGGTGACACATTTAGCATACATTGCAGTCAGAATTTAGGATTAACAAAAAGATACTTACTTAAAGAATAAAAAAAACAACAACAAAAAAACACTGTAGCATCTATTTTGTGAAATGACAAAACTTTACCTTGAACAAAAAACCTAGCAGGAATACAGTTAGCTGTCAATTGTCCCCGCAACAGAACTTGTTGTTGCTTAAAGAGAGTTTTTTTATGTATATATTTTAGTTGAGAGCCATATTTTTTCTTGGTTGCATCAAAGACTGGATATTTAGAATATTTATGGATAAATATTTTTTGACTTTGGAAAAATGCTAGGGAAGGATGCATCTTTTTAGGATTAAGGAGCCAATCATTGATTTCTATAGACAGACGATTTTCTGGGTGAGGGGCTCAGTCCAGACACATGTTTTTATAATGCTTGTTTTAACAGGCTGGAATCTCAGCCTCACAGACGTGAGCTATTACATCTACATAAAGCTTGACATCTCTACTTTAATCAGACCAACTACACTTGAAATCAAATGTTCTGACATTTTGGGGTCTGGATGCAGACCTGGAACAGTGCAATCTGAGCTGCATCCAATGCTTTTTTTTTTTATTGGACATTTTTAGTGCAAAAACATGTCAGAAAATTACATTGAGTAAAAAGATAATATCTATCCTACATGCGATTTAAATACTCACCCCCACATTAAAAAAACTAATAGTAAATAAAATAAAATTGTAATTAAATTAAAAATCAATAAAAATCAATAAATAATGATATCCAATGCTTTTTAATGCGCTCACCTAACCCCACCCCTAACTCTACCCCTCACAGTGACATCAGTAGCTCCATTGAGTGCATTGTGTCTGACATTGCATCACTGAGAGATGCAGTCTCAGCTAGCATCAAGGTTGCATCCAGATACTATTGCAGTAAACTAGAATAAACACAAGCAGCTTTAAGTTATTAATTGTTACAGTAGTTACATAGTTTGATTGACAGGATGATGTGTGATTGTGTCAATCTGTAAAAGCCATAATGGAGGTTGGTGTCTTGAATTTGTTTCCTCACTTGGGCAACCTTGAAAAAATGATTTTTTTTTGGCATGATTAGAAACAAAATTTACGAAAGAGTTGTTTTTAAACTTCATTGAGGATTCCAAATTTAAAATGTAATCATAAGCTTAACAAATATTCATTCATTCATTTTCATTTCGGCTTAGTCCCTTTATTAATCTGGGGTCGCCACAGCGGAATGAACAGCCAACTTATCCAGCATATGTTTTACGCAGCTGCAACCCATCTCTGGGAAACATCCATACACACTCTTACACTACGGACAATTTAGCTTACCCAATTCACCTATAGCGCATGTCTTTGGACTTGTGGTGGAAACCGGAGCACCCGGAGGAAACCCCCGCCAACACTGGGAGAACATGCAAACTCCACACAGAAACGCCAACTGACCCAGCCGAGGCTCGAACCAGCAACCTTCTTGCTGTGAGGCGAATGTGCTACCCACTGCGCCACTGTGAGGCCCAGCTTAACAAATAATTTTAGAGAATTTGATGCTTCCCCATTCTAAGAGATTGAAGCCGCACTTGGATGTACGAGAGACATGTCAAAATGGCCACCCAGTGAACTGCCTTAAAGTCTGCATGAACTGGAACCTGCAGCCATTTATTTTAATTTTTTTCGTATTGTGACATAGTTCCTAAAGAAATGGAATATTAAATGAGAAAACAGTGCGAGCAGATTGGATGTAGTAAAGTATCTAACAGACACCTTCTCCTCACCAGTTCTGTTTGTTTTCATAGCTCTATCAAAAATAACAGTTGGGGGGGGGGGGGGGGGGGGAGATAACTCATATAGACCTAATTTGAGAATTTAACTGAAAAAAAACAGGGAGTGCGTTTTCAGATTTCAATTTAAGATTACAAGGGCAAACAACTTCCTTTCTTAAAATTCACCGATGAATTGTTCACCACAAAACTGGCAATGTGAGCTAACAAAATAAATATGGTTAGGTTTAAATCTATGTGTACATTAAAGGCACTTTTGTTGCATGTCTCCAACTCCCCTTGAAATGTTGTTTGGTTGCAATTTTACAGACTAATTATACATACACCTGCTATTCATTTGATGCTTGACGCTCTCTGTGGAAGACTAAAGGAAATCATCAGTATGCAGGTTTTTTTAGGCATTTTTATTGTTTATAATGAGATAACAAGAAAGGGATTAATGCCTTTTAACTATCTGGCTCCAGACTGATTTTTATTTAGGATTTTTTTTTTTTTGGTAATAATGGAAATAAAATATCAAAAACGCCAAATAATCTTTATCTGAACATGTAGAAAAAGAGATTTGCCATCATTACTTTTACGTTATCATCATTGCGCAGTATTTACGCTAAAATGATTACATCCAGCACGACTTTTACTGAATCTGAAGCTTGGAAAACACCCGCACGGCAGATTAAATGTCATTTAGTAACATAATCCCATTACGATCTAACAGTAGTTGATCATGTTTTTGTGCAGTAACGTCTCAAACACTACAAACACGGGGCACAAACGGATGATTTCCACTTTTTGGAGCCACAGGTGTATTAATCCACCCTTTTCCAATGCTTTGTGCATCTTTTGCCTCGGAGCAATGCAGTACATCAACGTGGTTTGTTTTCTTTGTCTCTGACATTTACGCTCATAAGCATTATCTCATAGAGCTTCTCTGTTTGATGCTTTATTCATTCATATGCTTACCAGATGACAGCGCGTTCATTGATATTAGTTAGTGAATGGCTGGAGCTCAGAAACAGAAGCCATGACACGACTCTAATGAATCAAATCAGTTCAGATCCTGTTTTTCCTCTCTCCGGCTTTAAAAAGACTTTCAGAAATGGGAGATCCAGGAAATTTCTGAGTATCTATATTGCAACTGTTTTTAATGTCTGCTCATAAACACACAGCCACGTGCAGTTAGTCTTTATTTTTGAGCATCCGAGAACCCCCCCCCCCCCCCCCCCCCAGTGATCAACATGAAGATGTTTTTTGTTCTCTTTAAGGAAGATTAAGCTGGCCTGGATGTTCTTGGAGGACAGAAGAGAAAGATCACAATGCACAAAATGCAAATGCACTCGCCTGTCTCTTAGTAGGCATTGTTTTTAACTCATTCATGATGAACGTTTATTTGATTGGCTCGAGCTTTTGCTGAGGGTGTTTGTCAAACTGTTTCACAGGGGAGATGCTGTGGTGCCTGTTTTTAAATCATTTTGTTTTTGCTTTGATCATTTATTTAATTTTTGATAACCCCAGTGAATCTCACTGTCAACATTGAAGAACATGTTTGAAAGAAAACAGATTGACTTTATCAAATAGGGTTAGAAAATAAGATTTTGAAAAAAATCGCAGTGTGAATTATGTTGTTAGAAAAGGATTATCCAATGATAACAGGGATCTATCTTAAAGGGATAGTGTGTCCCCAAAATATTCGCCCTCATGTTGTTACAGAGCTATATATATCCGGTTTCCACCACAGTCCAAAGACATGCAGTATAGGTAAATTGGATTAACTAAATTGGCCGCAGTGTATGAGTGTGTGTGTGAATGTGAGAGTGTATGGGTGTTTCCCAGTACTGGGTTGCAGCTGGACGGGTATCCGCTTTGTAAAACATATGCCAGAATAGTGGATGGTTCATTCCGCTGTGGTGACTCCTGATAATCAGGGACTATCTCAAAGGAAAATTAATGAATACATATGGGTTGAAGTTGGGCTTTCTTTTGCGGTGAATATAACATCAGTTCATCTTGGGAATGACAGATACAAGTTCTGTACAATGGGCATTCTTCTTATCATTCTGATACAAAGCACCGATCTGGGCGGTACGTTTCTTTGAGGCTTCTCCCCACTGTATCTATCCCGGATGTGTAAAAGACAGTGAAGGTGGACTCATCAGAGAACAATATGTTTCACTTTGTCCACAGTCCAAGATTTTTGCTGCTGACACCCTTGACGTTTGGCATTGGCATGAGTGACCAGAGGGTTTGGCTATAGTAGCCCGGCCAAGTATATTGGCCCTGTGGAGCTTTCAATGAACAGTTTTGGTGGAAACAGGAGAGTTGAGGTGGACATTTAATTCTGCAGTGAGTTGAGCAGTTGTGTTTTTTTGTTTTTTGGATATGATCCGGATTAGGACTGTTAGAAATCTTCAGAACTTCTGCGTCCACAGTTACTCCTGTTGTATGTGGTTTGTCCTTCTTGGTGGAATACTGACATTACCCTGGATCCAGTGGCTCTTGATAGATCACAAGACTTGTTGTCTTGGTTACAGATGTGCCAGCGAGGCACGCACCAAGAATTTGTCCTCTTTTGAACTCTGATATGTCACCCATAATGTTTTGCGCATTGCAATATTTTAAAGGGGTGGTCCACAGTGTATTTCTAAGGCTTGGTATTGTTTATGAGATACAAAGCAATGTGTGCTCATGCTACACTTGTGGAAGCATCAGCTTCATTTGTTCACTTGTTTCATTTGTGCAATCGCTTCATATATATTGTGGAATTGTGAAGTGTATGTGAAAATGATATCTACAAAACCTTTTTTTCTGTGTAGTCAAGACAACATTAAATTTAATTTCCATTGAATAGTACTACTAATTACCAAAATGTCATTTTCTGTTACAAAAAAATGCACCTTTAGTAAAGCTTTAATGGTTAAACTGTAATTCAGTAAGGAACACATAATAAGTATATAAGTAACAATTACAAAAAAAACTATAACAAATTCAATGTTTATCATTACTTCATCCTTTTACAGCTCATTGTAAAATAATGTTACCATAATACAAAACTACCTTGACAAAAACCATTGTCTTAAAAATATGTCATAAGCTAAGAGTAAAAGACATACTTTTCATCCTTTGAATATTCTGAAGATTGCCAAAACACTCAAGAAAATTACAACTGAGACGCCATTACAAGCTGACTTGAGGGAACAAGTTCTGAATGTAATTGACCATTGAAGACAAAAAGCACATTAGTGGAGCGCTAAACCGAATATTAGCGAGCAGTGTCCCCCTCGGTGTCTATGACGGTTAAAGGAAAGAATAAAATGGCCCCTTTGAAGCTTCGCTAAAGCATTAGCATTAGTGCCAGTAATCATTTATCTGCCTTTTACACTAGTGTGGAATCACAATGCAGTAGTGAAGTGAGTGTGAACGGACACATCTGTCAACAGCACAGCTCCTCTGTTTAACTCGGTCCCCGTGCACCTGTCTGCCATTTAATGAGCCAGTATTTCAGTGCTTTCAATACATTCGGCGAGGAAATAACAGGCTCGGAGCAACTCACCGCATATCAAACTGTAATACAGTGCATTGTGAGATTTAGAAGCTTTTGAATGAAGCTGCTGTAAAAAAAGAAAAAGCTCCTGCAACCTCCGAGATAAAAGCAGGCCCCTTTTTTCACCGCTGAGATGCTTTGTTCTGTGGGTCTGGTGTTAACAGATCATACTGGGACAAAAAAACGAAAAAGAAAAAAAAAACTACATCAGAGGCATTACTTATTTGAATACATTTGAAGTGAAACTGTACATTTGTGCTGAAAGAAAACATGTTTAGTGACAGGATGCATTGTAACTGTTCTGCAATCATGAGTACAAAATATTGTACTTTTTTCTGTGTCCAGACAATTAACTAATATAATAATAATAATAATAATAATAATAATAATAATAATAAACGTTACTGTAATGCTATTTATGATCTAGGGTATTAATGTAAATAATGTTCACCATTAAATCTTAAATAGCATTATAGTAAAATAATTAGTTTATAATAATAATAATAATAATATTAATAATATTTATATTAATATTAATTAATTAATTCATTCATTTTCATTTTGGCTTAGTCCCTTTATTAATCTGGGGTCGCCACAGCGGAATGAACCGGCAACTTATCCAGCATATGTTTTACGCAGCGGATGCCCTTCCAGCTGCAGCCCATCTCTGGGAAAC
>CAIGQW010018815.1:0-11905 GCA_903798125.1 Danio choprae
AGTGCCACATTCTGATTAACTGAGATACATCATGGAGTGGCTAGCGCCAGCCTTGGAGAGGGACTTGGGTATTGATCAGCAGCAGACTGCGCATAGTCAGCGACCCAATGAATTGGTTGTCCTGGTCCCAACTCGCTGGGTAATGGCCCTGAGAAACAAGAGAGTTACTCGCTGTGCAAGATATGAGAGCTTCAGTGAGGGGGAAATCAGCACACTTCTCCAGCGCTCTCAGATGAAACTGCCATCTGGCTGGACACGTGTTTGTATCCAAGGTCTTCGAAAGCGTAAACTTGGATACCGTTTTGCCAGGGAGACTGGCTGCCATGGGGAGGGACTCTCCCAGGACTCTTTCATGACTCTCATGCAGGGAGTATCACAGTCTAATTTCAGGTAGAATGCTTTCTCTTTACTAGATGTTTTTGTTTATACTTGCTTGTCTGTATTCATGTGTCATACAATATATGTAAAGCCTTTTTACTGATGGACATATTAATTCCGCATTCTCATTTCTCCTATGTTTTCATTTAGATGACTTTTTAGTTCACAGTAAAAGTCATTAATTAAAGACTGTTCACACTTTTAAATGTAATTTTTAGCAAACCTCAAAATTCTTAATTTATTATCTGCATTATAATTTAGATTACTATCGTTTTTATTATTATTATTTGAACAAAATAAACTCAAATTCATCTCTACCTTTATATTATTACTTATTATTACTTATATTAGTACCTGTAATATCTTTCTTATAGTGACTTTTTATAAATAAATTAAAATATTTATTTGTTTGTTTTTCCAGAAATATGTGGCATGAAGCGTACATGACTCATGTGCAGCCATATGCAGATTCCGTTGAGCAGACACCTGTTTTGGCCTTAGATGCTGTTCGTCAAGCCCTGCAGAAACTGTTTTGCTGCAGCTTTATTTCTACCGATCGAGTGTCACCATCCCTATCTCCAGCTAAAGAGAAAGAGAAAGACTGCCCATTCCTATCCAGCTGCTCATCTTCCAAACATAGTACAGAGAGTTTATGTCCTAATGTGCTACCTGCAGAATGCTTGTTGGAGTCAGACGAGGTTCTTTATGTCGTTTTCCCATACACACAATACACTGTTCATGATATTGTCACCTACAGTCCAGCTAAGCTTGCTAACAGCAATGCGAAAATATTGTTCATTTTGTACCAATTACTAATTGCAATGCGGGAATGTCATGCCTCAGGGCTGTTGTGTGGTGAACTCTCCTTACTTGATATTGCAGTTGATGAACAGCTCTGTAGTCGCCTAAAGATCTCACTTGCACACTATGAAAAATTTAAGGAGTATAGGGATGCTGTACCATATGCATTACAAAATAAAGTGCCAACAAGTGTTTCAACAAAAGACAATCACAATAATGGTGTGAGTGGAGAGCTTTGTCGAAATTGTCAGGATGAGCTCAAATCTCTGGTCCTAGACTGGGTCAACGGTCAGGTCAGCAACTTCCAGTATCTGATGGAATTAAATCGACTAGCTGGGAGGCGTGAAGGAGACCCAAACTATCACCCTGTTTTACCTTGGGTAGTTGATTTCACTGTGCCATATGGAAGATTTCGTGATCTTAAGAAGTCAAAATTTCGTCTAAATAAGGGTGATAAACAACTGGACTTCACGTACGAAATGACCAAAGAAGCACTGGCAGCAGTTAGCGGAAGTGGTGGAAGTAATTATCCACCAGATCTTGGTGGACCAGTGGTACCTGGTGGTCCAGGACAGTCGGATCACCTTCATGTTCCCCATCATATCTCAGATGTTTTGTCAGACATCACCTACTATGTCTACAAAGCTAGACAGACACCCAAATCTGTGCTGTGCAGCCATGTTCGTTCCCAGTGGGAGCCCAATGAATATCCAGCTAGTATGGAACGTATTCAGAGTTGGACCCCAGATGAATGCATCCCAGAATTCTACAGGGATCCCTCAATATTTCGATCCATACACCCAGATATGCCAGATCTTGATGTACCTCTATGGTGCAATTCTTACGAAGAGTTCATTGCTGTGCATAGACAGCTGCTAGAGAGTCGAGAAGTGTCTCAGCAGTTGCATCACTGGATTGACCTAACGTTTGGCTATAAACTGTCAGGTAAAGAAGCCATTAAAGCTAAGAATGTCTGCTTGCATTTGGTAGATAACCACACTCATCTCACCAGCTATGGAGTTGTGCAACTGTTTGACCACCCCCACCCACCTCGTCTTGCCCTTTACCAATATGCACCTCCAGAACCTCCTCACTTTGGACGTGTCAATGTTACAACATGGCAGATTCCACCCCTTGAAACCGCAATGGATGGCGTGGATGGATTAGTCCCAGAGGCAACTGGATGTGAATCCAGTGGTTGGTCAGTGGTAGGCCGAGACGAAGAGCTTGAGCAAGCAATAGAAGCCCTGGACTTAAGTGGCTCTTCATCATCTGCTTCTGCTTCTGTTTCAATCCCTGTGGTTGGTTCTGCTGGTGGAAAGACCAGTGGGGAGACTATTGGTTTGGTTGCGTCTCCATCTCATGGTTCTTTTCCTGGTGAAGCAACTGGAAATGTCACAAATACTCTAGGATCAGGCATTAGAACTACCATGCTTCACAGAGCAGCATCTGTTAGTAAAAAGCCAGAAGCCTCTAATTTGGAAGACTTCAAAATAAGCCTGCCAGATGGATTTAAACCTTTGCAACCTTTGGAGGAGTTAGAAAAGCTCAACACCTTTTTGGTAAAAGGTCTACATTCTGAAGTCCAGCACACAATGGATCTTGATATGAACAAAAAAGACTTGAGACCTGTATCGAAAGTTCCTCTCTCATTCACAGATCTTTTCCAAAGAGATATGCAAGCCTTGGGTGTTCTCATCGCTGAAATCTTTTATTCCTCCAAACTGCGGGGATTGAGGCCAGGAATACATCTGAGGGATCGTTTTCAAGCAGTATTAAAGCTGTGCTCCACAAACCTTCGAGATGTTCCACTTCCACTCCATCATGCACTGGACACTCTTCTGCAGGTTCACAAGCATTGTTTAAAGACAGAGACAATCATAATGCATCCTCAAGGACTGCCGTTTCTGTTTAAATATGATCCTATTTGTGAGGGACTTCCACCACCGAACCCTTGGCAACTACTTAGTCCCATTCTTTCCCCTCTACCATTCCCAGAATACTTCCCAACATTGCACAAATTCATATTCTCCTACCACTCCAAGATGGATTCCATTAACAATATTCAGGGTCGTGACATTGTGTTCAACTTATGGCAGCAACTGGAGACACTTCTAAAGGGTGACATAACTACAGAGGGGCTTGAGATCCTTCTACCCTTTGTTCTTTCTTTGATGTCAGAGGAGTCCACTGCTGTTTATGCGGCCTGGTATTTGTTCGAGCCTGTGTCCAGGGTTCTTGGACCTCGCAATGCCTCTAAGTACCTAATAAAGCCTTTGGTAGGTGTGTACGAGAATCCCAGGTGCCTTCGAGGCCGCTTCTACCTCTACACAGATTGTTTTGTGCTGCAGCTTATTGTAAGGCTTGGTTTACAGGCCTTTCTTTCCAGTCTTCTTCCACATGTTCTGCAGGTTATGACTGGCTTTGAAAGCTGCAATACAGCTGCGGGGACAGAATGGGAGGGCATGAAGGTTTTAAGGGGAGCAGCTGGTGCCTTAGATGAGGAAGAGGAGGAATATGAGTGTGAGGATCGTAGGTCATCTAATGCCACATCTTCAGGCAAAGTAGGAGGAGGTAGTGGAGGCGGGAGTGGGGGCGTTGGTGTTGTCGGAGACCAAGGACTTGTTGATTACTCATCAGGCATCAGTCTCAATGACCAGGTTTTTCTGAATGAAGGTGAGGACTTCCAGAATGGCTTTTATGTGAATAATAGTGCATCTGGAGCAACAACGGTTGGCACCAAACAGCAGAACCAAAGCCCAGCAAATAAGGACCAAGACCAGGAATCTCTCAGCGTTGGGAAACTTAGTGACAAGAGCAGTGCTAGTGAAGTCTCCATTGGAGACCGTGCGAGTTTAAAGTCTGCTGATAGCAGTCAGGACCTGAAGCAAGCCAGTGATGGTGAGGACGGTGGAGAGCTTGAGGATGAGGAGGAGACTGTAGAAGACAGAGAAATTACAGTACAAAGGGTGCCATGTCTGGAAATGACTCTTTCAGTCTGTACTGAGGAATCAGAAGCAACTGTGGCAACTCTTGAGGGAGATGTCATGAATGGAATTGTTCAAGAAGATGGAGAGAAAAACATGGAGGAAGAAGAAACTGAACATGACTCTTTAGAGGACTCTGAGGAAAAAGAACACAAGATACTTTTAGGTAAGTTAGAACAACTGTATATTTTTTGTCATTTTTATTAATTTATTGGTTTATTAATTTACTATGCATACTGAGGAACTGAATTGTACAATAATGAATAAATAAATGGTCTTTTCCAGACACTGTTTGCAAAACTGTCAGATGGTTGTCTGCAAAACTGGGGCCAACACTAACGTCTCGATTCATAGCTAGAAACCTGCTGCGACTGCTTACATCATGTTACATAGGTATAATTTTGTCAGACTTTAATCTCTGAATTCTGAAGTGGTTATGGTTTTGACATAAGGATCTTGTAAATGTAATTTTATTTGTTTTGTTTTTTTAAGGTCTTGACAAACATCAGTTCATGCTCTCTGTGAATGAAGAAAATAGCCTTGAGTGTGTAGGAAGTGTATATGAGAAGAAGCCAGTTGTTGGAGACCAGACTGCAAGACCAGTTCTTGAGTGTCTTATTTACATAGCACATCTCTACGGAGAACCAGTGTTGACGTATCAATATCTACCCTACATTGGCTACCTGGTAACTATAAAGTTTTTGAATCCCACTTTCTTTAACCCTTTAACAGGCATCATAACTGTCTGGTTGACATTTGTGCATAGGTTGTTATTAAAACTAAAAACTCCAAATTTGCTTAGACTGGTATAAGGAACACAATTTAAACAAAGAAATTGCTCTTTTTTTTTTTTTTTTTACAGTGCTATTTAAATATTCCTGTCAAACTATTTGTGTGCCAATAACAAATTTACGGTTTTTGACAAGCTAATTTAAAAAAATGTTTTGGTTTAATTTTGCTTCTTTGCTCTCTTGAGGTGTCTCCACCTTCTTCATGTCGTTTGAACACTCGAAAGGAGGCCGGGCTTTTGGGTGCTGTGGTACTCACACAGAAGATTATAGTCTTTCTGTCAGACACCACACTAATGGACATGCTGATGAAGATTAACCAGGAGGTTCTGCTGCCACTGCTGGATTTGTTAACATCAACTAAGATGGGGTAAAACTTGCATACACTGCATTAGTCATGGCTGGGAAGTTAAAAATTGGCAGCCCATAAAAAGCAGAGCTGCTCTTTGCTTTTTATAATAAATTGACTCTTGTTTCTGTGTATTCAGCTTTCCTAGTGGAGTGCAAACTCGTTCTGCAGTGTGTCTGAAGACTTTAAGTCTCATGGCACTGATCTCTCTACGCATTGGCAGAGAGATGGTACAGCAGCACATGGCAGAAACTCTCTCCAGGTTCTTCCAGGTTTTCTCCTTGCTGCACTTTTTGCAAAATCAGGTAACAAAAGACAAAGAAGTCATGTCCTTTAGAAATTATACTTGGCGGTCAAGAAATATTTCATATTATCAGACATGCTATATTGTTTATACATTTATTTCAGGGTTCTTTTAAGAAAGAACAGCACTTATATTAAATAGAATTGTTTTGTAACCTTATAAACACCTTTCAGTGTTGATCAGTTAAATGCTTCATTGCCAAAAATAAGTATTTGATTTCATATAAACCTTATTTTGGCTTATTTTTAAATAATGCTCAGATAATTATTATTATTTATTTGATGTAGTTTGAGATTCTTAAACAACATTATTTCATTATTAAATAATAGTTCTTTATGTGCAGATTGGAAGTGCCCCACGTAGAGAGGTTGCAGAGTGTACATACCTAGACTTGTGCATTCCAGACGGAACAGAGCTTACTTGTGAACTTGGAGTTTTGGAGGAACTTCAGGCTGTATTTAATCCCGAAATGGCTTATGCATCTTACATTCCTTTCTACTGTCTCATTGGTAAAAGACATTTGTACTTTTTAGTTTTACAAACACACCTTTTATAAATATCTTTTGAATACCTATTGTTTTTTTTAGGTGATTCAGGAATTCGCAAACTTGTTACCAATCATGAGCTAGTTTGGAGTCTGGCTCAATCTTACCATGAACGAGCAAGTCCTGGTAGCCCAGAATCCAACCCAGTTGGAGGTCAGAGAACCTCTGCTGTGGGCCTTTCTCCTAGTATGGGCCGCCAGATGAGTCGCAGCCCCTTTCCTGCTCCTTCATCCACTTCCACACCACTAGGTGGAGACATATTACCTGAGTCTGGAACATTTGGCAGTCATCTGGTAGGAAACCGTATCCAGGTAACTCGAGACACTGAAGCCTGTGGGAGTCCTAACTTGCCCTCTTTGGAAACATGGACACATGGACGACCGTATGTTAGCAATGCACCTCCAATGAGTCTAGCCACCACTGCACTTTCTTCAGCTGGACCTTCTTTCTCTCATTCCTCATACTCCTGGGTTATGGGACCCACTCCAGAGGACAGTGCACTGAAACAGGACCTTCCACGCAGCAGCCGCTCACTGCAGGGCAACTGGCTTGCGTACTGGCAGTATGAGATTGGGCTTAACCAGCAGGACTCCCACTTCCACTTCCACCAGATCCGTCTCCAAAGTTTTATTGGTCATTCGGGTACAGCAAAGTGTCTGGCACCACTAGCAGGGGAGGACTACTTTTTGTCTGGGAGTAAAGACAAAACTGTTAGGCTGTGGCCACTTTATAACCACGGTGATGGCACACGAGAGGTTGAACCACGACTCACTTATACAGAGCACCGCAAATCTGTCTTTTATGTTGGTCAGTTAGAGGCTTTACAGGAGGTGGTAAGCTGTGATGGCACTGTGCATCTGTGGGATCAGTTCACAGGTGAGAAAGTGACTATGCTGATTATTAATTCATTCATTCATTCATTTATATATTAGGGGTCGCTACATTGGAATGGACCGCCAACTATTCCGGCATATGGTTTATACAGTGGATGTCCTTCCAGCCGCACCCAGTATTAGGAAAACAATGTTGATTATTAGAGCATTAATAGTTCATATTTGTGGTATAAACCTTTTAATTTTTCAGACATATTGCAATGATTTGACATGTGACACATGCTGCTGAAAATTCAGATGTGCCATTAATGTAAGACATTTAAAGGAACACTCCGCTTAAAAAAAAACAAAAAAAAACAATAAATTAAATAGGCAAATTTTACATCTCCCCTGGAGTTAAACAGTTGAGTTTTACCATTTCTTAATTCATTCAGCCAATCTCTGGGTCTGGGAGGAGCGCTTTTACTTAGCATAGTATAGATCTTTGAACTGAATTACACCATTAGCATCTCGACCAAAAAAGACCAAAGATTTTCGTTTAAATTTCCTATTTATCTCTTCCGTAGTTACATTGTGTACTAAGACTGATGGAAAATGAAATGTTGCTGTTTTTCTATATGTTTTTACAATGTCAATCAAATAAATGCAGCCATGATGAGCATAAAATACTTTCAAAACATTGAAATTCATGATTTTTGTTTTTTGTGAGACACAACAATGTAGCTGTTAAATTAGCCATAGCAAGACAAGATTTCAAATAACAAGAAGTGCTAGTAATGCAAAGTTTCAGCCATTATTAGGAAAAAATAATTAGGATTCACTTGTCTGTTGTATATTGTTACGGAATATTTATATTGCTATTATTAACAGTATCAAAACATACATTACACATTCCTCTAATGTGAAATTCTTTCTTGAACAGATTTTGTTATTTGACTGTGTCTGACTGACTCTTTCTGTTCATATTTGTAGGTAAGAATATTCGCTGTAATGAACCTCTGGATGGGAAGAACCCCATCACGGCCATCACCACAATGCCTGCTCCTCACTGCAGTGTAGTGTTTGCTAGCGCTGACTCTGTGCTGCGTTTCATAGACCCACGCAAACCAGGCCTGCAGGTATACTGTTCTGTCATCAGATCAGTTGGTTTTGTTTTTTCAAGCATTTTGATAGTCAGGCTTTTGTTTTCATCTTGCAATAAAGATCTGTTCTTTCTTTGTTGACAGCATGAGTTACATCTAGCCTTTTAATTTTCACAAAGTTTTGTACTGTATATGAAAGCACATTTGAGATGACTGGTCTAAATTATTATTATTATACATTTATATTTTACTGATTAAATGAATTCAACATATTGAAAGAGACCTGTTAAAAAACACTTTTTAAAATCAGCAATCACATATTTTGCATCTTCAAAAAAACCTTTTGAGCAAATCAGGGTTTCCGTAAGTCATGGAATTTCTGGAATATCATGGACTTTAAATGGTTTATTCCAGACATTGAAAGTCATGGAATATTTATTTATTTATAAGATTTTCATTTTTCCCAGTACTGGGTTGTGGCTAGAAGGGCATCCACTGTGTAAAACAATTGCTGGAATAGTTGGCGGTTCATTCCGCTATGGCGACCCCTGATATATAAGGGACTAAGCTGAAGGAAAATTAATTATGAAGATTTTAATTTGTTGCTTTATATTTTAGTTTGTCAAAAAATCTTTTTTCTAAACCATTTTTAAAATGCATTGTTTAATGCCTGTTGTTATGGTTAGGCTATTATTTATTTATTATCAGGTTAATGTAAATTTAAGAAACTTTGGCTTCACAATTACCACTTCAAAGACTGGGTGTTATAAATAAGGTGACAGAAACACTAAATGTTAAGTTTGCAAAAACTACTATTAATCTATCAAACATGGGAGAGGAAGAGCTTCACAGCCACACATTACCATTTTATTTTTTTTCATGATCTCAGTTAAATTATCCATTGTTATTCTTCTGTTTACAGCATGAGTTCCGTCTAGCGTACAGTAACATGAGCGCAGGGCTAATCCGCTGTCTGGCTGTTAGTCCAGGAGGACGCACCATTGCTGCGGGATTTTCTACTGGTTTTATAGTCCTGCTGGATGCAAGAACAGGTCTGGTGCTGAGGGGCTGGCCTGGTCACGAGGGAGATATACTGCAAATGAAAGTGAGTATGTATGCTGTTGGTTAATGTGCAATGCAAGACATGCATACAACTGCATGCTCTAATGTCCTTTCATGTTTTTACACGTTGCATGCTTGTAAACAATAATTGTAGCTGCATTAATTTGGGGAAATATTATGTAATGAGGAAACACACATGCATTACATCATTTTTAATCAGATTTTTTTCTCATCGTGATGAATAATTATTATTAGCAGTAGTTTAAATAACATATTAGAATCATGACTTTCCAGAATCCAGTAGATTACAGGAAATGAACAAGATTCGTGTCTTGTTTCAGTGTCTGATTCACGTCAGTGCTTGAGATTTCAGTATGATGAGTAAAAGTTGTACCTTGTTGGTTTGTTCAGATGCAGTCAACAAGTGACTAGGACTGAGCAAACTTTATTTAACCCTGATTTGTAGGGTCAAAGGTCCTTCTCTGCCACCAGAGGCCCATGTTTGGGCAAATAAAGACCTGGATTACTCATCAGGACAAACTCTATGAGCCTTGCAGATTACTGCACAATTACTTTATTATTTGCAACTCTATTAGTTGATGGATGAACCTTAGGAGGGCTTTACAGTAAGGATGACCTGTGCCAGGGTTTCTGCTGTGCTATTATACTGATTCATCATTGATCTTAAACATCAATTTTTCAAGAAATATTAAAATTTTTGCCAATTAGTCGTTAAGATTATGATGTCTAGCTGAAAATTTTTTTAAAAAATGTTCGTAGTGTTTACTACAGTTCAGATGGATCACTAAAAATATATAATTTTATTCAGCAGTGGTGCATTAAATTGATGAAATATGCCAATAAAGACATTACAAAAGATTTCCATAAAAAAAGTCATATACTTTTATACTATTTTTATTCTTCAATCAGTAATACAAATTATACTCAATTCTACATCGATCAAAACTATTATAAAAACAAAAGTTTAATAGATTTCTAAAAAGAAAATCATGTGCTTTAATCTGTCATTTGTGACCCTGGACCACAAAACCAAACTTGTGTTTAACGGGTATATTTGTGTAAAAATCCAAAAATACATTATACGTATGAGTCAAAATGACGTATATCTGTTTTATGCCAAAGTCATCAGAATATTATAAAAATAAACACTGAACCTTCAATTAAGACATTTTGTAAATTTCCTTCAGTAAATATATTAAAACTATATTTCTGAACTTAATTTGAACTATTAAGGCAATATTTAGTTTTTTTTTTCCGAACTCTGATTTCAGATTTCCAAATAGTTGTATCTTTGCCAAATATTATCCTATCAAAAGCTTATTTATTCTGCTTTCAGAAAACACATGAGTCTTTTTGAGACACTTTTTGTTGTTCAGGGTCATATTTTTTTAAATAAAAAAAGGTACAATATAAATCCAAAACATTGTTAAATCATACTTTTATAGTGGAGTCAATGAAAATGTTGACAGGACAAGTATAAATTAAAAGTCTGTTAAGAATGTTTTAACCCTTCTTTTCTGTTTTTTCCTTAACTGTGTGTTTTATGCGTGTGTATCAATTTGTAGGCAGCAGAGGGGAATCTGCTGGTCAGTTCTTCATCTGACCACACACTGACCGTTTGGAAAGATGTGGAGCACAAGCCACTCCACCAGTACAGGACTCCATCTGACCCCATCCATGCATTTGATCTTTACGGTGCTGAGATTGTGGCGGGTACTGTTGCCAACAAAATCGGAGTGTACTCCATTCTGGACAGCACAGCCAGCCTGGCAGGATCCACAAAACTCAGCACAGAGAACTTTCGTGGGACCCTCACAAGTCTGTCTGTCTTGCCCACCAAGAGGCTACTGCTGCTCGGCTCTGACAACGGTGCCATCAGGCTGCTGGCTTAAACAAACTATTGTTAACTTTTCACAAAACAATATTCCTCGTGCCACTTCTGGCTCCTTCCCCAGAATGAAACGATCTTGCCAACCATGCACAAAGACACCCGTTTCAGTCACAGAAGGAGCAAGCCTGATATTTCCATTTTAACCTCGCTGAAAGAGAACTTACAACCTCCGCGCTCTTTAGTAAGTGACCAAAACTGAAAATTGCCTCTGATTCATACAATCAAAAGAATTGTCTTTTTAAAAAAAATGATTTTTAGGGTTCATGTTCTATAAACTAGCTGCTTTGTATGTATTATTTGACTCTTTAGAAAGAATGGATTCTTAGATGCATGCATGAGATGAGCTGCTCAGGAAAGTTGGTTCTATGGTAGCATTTACACTTCTTTCCATCAGACAAGTGAAATCACCAAAAACATCACTGTGAGAATCACAGGTTAGATTTTGTTGATCATATCATATGATTCCATTCACCAGACTTGCTCCGCAACTATGCAGTATTCATGGTAGATGTTTATAGTGCACAATATATGGCAGTTTTTTGTTTTTTCAATACTACTCTGTATGTTTCTATATCCACGTCAATGGAGCGTAATGAACAAGCCAGATGTGATCAAATGTCCAAGATGACTCTTCATTCTGTTACTCTACACTGATTGAGAGTGTAAACACTCAATATGCAATGGGATGGTCCTGAATACTGAATTTGGACCTTTTGACATTTTAAAATATATCTGTTGATTATATAGATCAGTTTGATGTAGTAAATGATTTGTTTTTCACATCAACCCCAGGTCAAGTGACATGTTACATTTTTACGCACACCATACTGTGTGTATGTTTGTATATACATACAGATTTATATA
>CAIGQW010018819.1:0-10668 GCA_903798125.1 Danio choprae
TCTTCAGAAGCTAATGCAAGAAATTAATTTTAGTCTTGGCATCAATACAAGTAGTTTTCATAATAGCCATTGTTACAAATTCACAAGTTATGTTCATTTTAGTCATAATTTTCATTTACATTGTATAGGTTTAACATTTTATCTGGCAAATATGTAGTTCCAAATGTTTACTGTCCTTCTGCAGACACAAACAGTCTGATAATCTCACTATTTGTATGCTTGTTTTTTCAGGGTAAAACTGAAGCATTTTGAGAAGTTCCAGGACACGACAGAAGCTCTCGCAGGTAACATTTCCATATCGATAAGCCTTATTAATGGAGACCGAACACCTTTAAAAATTATTAATCTGTGCGTCTATGATGTTTCTGTTTATCCAATTTAACCATGAGGTCACCAAACAGTTATTCGTCACTACCACTGAGACCACAATTATCTCATTCTCAATGTATGTAATGCAAGACGATACAAATATAAGAGAGTGTTCATTCAAAATCTTTGTGTATCATCAGCGGCCACAGCCATGGTGGAGGGCAAACTGGGAAAAAGTCTGAAAAAAGTTTTGAAGAAGGTTGTGGCCAAAGAGGCTCACGAGCAGCTGGCCATCACTGACGCTAAACTAGGAGGAGTCATTAAGGTAAACTGCAGCAATTTCAGGATTTTTAATGTGCTTTTTTCCACATGAAATGCAGATATTTGCACTGTGAGAAGCAACAAGCTGTGATGATGATGACCATGCGTCATATTGCTGAAAAATCATGAGGCTTTTTTGTCACTACCTCATCTGAGCTTGTTTATTTCTCAAAGATTCATAAACTAGAGTTAGAATTTATTTAACCCTTTTATTACTTTATATCTTTAAGTTTTAATCTATCACCTGCTTTTGATGAACTTGAAGCAGGAGTTGGATATTCAGGCTGTTAATCACTTTTTTTATTTTTTTTTATTGACAGTTAATGTTTGTGCAAGCAAAATCAATATATTTATATTGAACGCAATGAAAAAAAAATGCTGGGTTCTACATAGGATTAGGCAATGTTGACCAATTTGGGATCGTATGATGTCTAATGTGAAACATCGCGATGGACGATGGCATAGTTGTCGTAGGCGGCGGTGAATTAATTATTTGAGTAATTAATTAATTCATAGCGAATTATTTATTTATAGCCTACTGTTTCAACTAACCTGCATGGTCTTTTACCCATAACCAAATCATAAATAAATAAAGATAAGTTGCACACAAATTACCACCTGTCAATCATTTTTTCCAATGAAGCCAGCGTGCGCGCGTGTGTGTGTGGTGTCACGTGATGTGCGTTTTTAGCGGTATAGTGTGTAGGGAGGGCGTTTACAGAAATGCTAGGTGAAACGACAGTGTGGATCGTTTTTGTTCCAAAATGGCTCCGCATCGTGACGTCTATCCACCTGTCATGCTATTACAAAATCGCCTCATTAAAGATCTGGTTTCTTTAAAAATCATTGATCTTCACTGCCAGACTGAAATACGACAGAAGTGGCTCTCAGGCTGGGCAAGGACTGCATTATATTCAGTTGTTCTGCGCTTGGTCTTTAAAATATGGAAATTTATTGTACCCCACTATTTTCAATGGAGTTTCAGTGCTCTCCTGCTGATTCTTATGGCTCTTTCATCTCGTTTTGCGCGTGAACAACTAAATGAATGATTAAGACTAGTTGGCTGATTATTTTTTAATTACATTACATTGATGCTGTAAAATGAACCTTATGAAATTGAAATTAGTTGCGTTAGCCTTTTACTGGATGTTTATCTGTGGCTGAAAAACACTAGCTTTGCATATACCCTATTGCTTTAGAACACCCTTTTCTGTATCCACTAAGACTCTGTCATCCCCTGCAGGAGAAGCTGAACCTCAGCTGTGTGCACAGTCCTGCTGTCGCTGAGCTCATGAGGGGCATCAGAAACCAGATGGAGGGGCTCATCACAGGTCTTCCTGCCAGAGAGATCGCTGCCATGTCTCTGGGTTTAGCCCACAGGTCAGTTTATAGTTTACATTCAAGATCATATGCACTCTACGCTCATGTCGATGATTATTTTGTGCTGACTGACTTTTCTGACGATATTCTTCAGCCTTCGTCACTACCACTGAGACTCTGAGCAGATATTCATCAGTCTCAACATGTATACAAGATTTGTTCAGCAATTAACTGGTTTGCTTTTGTATCTTCTAGTCTTTCACGTTACAAGCTCAAGTTCAGCCCAGACAAGGTGGACACCATGATTGTTCAAGCAATCTGTAAGAAACATCTTTATTGACGTATTATAACTTGGCCTGTTTATAGATGGGGTTTATAGATGTACACTTAATTTACTTTTTCATCTGCAGCTCTGCTGGATGATCTGGATAAGGAGCTCAATAACTACATCATGCGCTGCAGGGAATGGTATGGCTGGCACTTTCCAGAGATTGGCAAGATCATCACGGATAACCTGGCATACTGCAAGACTGTCCGCAAGATTGGTTAGTCTCTCCAACAAAAGCATCCATATTTCTGTTTTCATTACAAAGTGTGTTATGCACTGAGGTCACACTGATCAAACAAATTAAATATAAAAATTGAAGTTTACTCACTTTATGCAAGTCCAAACTCCTTAGAAATTTCACAATTAAAGATGTTTGCAATTAAAGCTGAAAGATTTCTGTCCCTGAATGAATGTTAAGCCTGGCATTTCAAAACTTTAAGAGACCAAAAAATTTAATATTTAAGATATTATTAAAAAAAAGCTCACTATAAATCAAGTTTTATGACATAACACAATTGTTTTATATGATTAAACTGTATATCTGGCTTGCATTCACATATAAACTGTGATTCGTAAACACACAGAAGACTCAGCTGTAGCGGTTTGATGTGCTAGAATGTACCTAATTTGATTATTCACATCAGGCAAGCTTGCATACACTTGTCATCCAATTTGAATGGTGTAAACATTGTTCCTTGGTGTTTATATGCGAATTAAAGGCTAAAATATTTCTGTACATCATAAATAGCAATTGCATTTCTTTTAAAGACTTCAATTGAAAAGCTAATTTGATTATAGATTCATTGTTTATCAGTATAAGAGCCTTTGTAAAGCATCAGTTTTGGAAGTCTTTTTATAGAGTGGCTGAAATCTAACCTTGTGTTTTGGCATCTGAATAATGAATTAACTAAAACTACGATTTTAAATGATAAAATGTTGTCTTTTTTTCCATTCATCTTTTAGGTGATCGGACAAATGTGGCGACAACAGAGCTGTCGGAGTTTCTGCCAGAGGAGATCGAGGCGGAGGTGAAGCTGGCTGCAGAGATCTCAATGGGCACAGAGGTGTCTGAGGAGGACATTGCTAACATCATGCACCTGTGTGATCAGGTGTGTTGAACAACAGTTTGGTTGAAGCATCTTGAGTTTAAATTAGTTTGCAGGATTGAAAGTGTTCTTATTAATAGTTAATCTTCTAGTGTATTTATTTTTTTCCTCTCTACCTCCAGGTTATTGAAATATCAGAGTACCGCACACAGCTGTATGATTATCTGAAGAATCGTATGATGGCCATTGCACCAAACCTCACAGTCATGGTGGGAGAATTAGTGGGAGCCCGTCTCATATCTCATGCAGGTGAGCACTGGATAGCTGAAGAAGAAAAATAGGCGTAACCTTTGATGCAATCAGTTTTTCATTACAGGATTGTGATTGGTACATTATGCTTATTTGGGGAATTGCTTTTCATTTAGAGTTTCAGAGATCCAAGTGAAGATAAATTGAGTTACTATTAACTACATCTAGAAGTTATTCTAAACTCATGAATATTTCGTGTCTTCCTGAACAAGCAGTTGTAGGTTTGTACCAAATCTGCATAGGACTTTTTATGGACTTCGTTGTATGTGAGGATCTACTCTGATCCTCAAATTTATGTAAAAAAAAAATTTCTGTAAATTTATGTAAAAAAAAAATTGGTTCATGCTGTTAGAGACAGTTCACCAAGAAATGAAAATTTACTCACCCTCAAGTGGGTTCAAACCAATTCCTCTGAAGCTGAAATTTGGATACGATAATGTTTTCAACATCTGCTGCAGATAGACCAATCACAACAGAGTGGTCCATCTGTTCGAGTAGAGTTTAGAGACCAAATCCTCGAACTACCCATTTCAGACTATGAGAAGATCTGATATTGCTTTCATTTTCTCATATGTATTGCGTTTAAACTTTCAATGTAAACCTATTAAAGAAGTCCTCCAAAACAAATAGACTTCTTTAAAATGGCAAAATAGTAGCACTTTAGTGTACTAGTAATTGAACCTCCAGCCATTATATAATTCAGCATTTTCCTTGATTGGTGTGTCATCTTGAGTTATAAACTTGAATTGTTTTCGTCAGGATCTCTGCTGAACTTGGCCAAACACCCTGCGTCCACTGTGCAGATCCTTGGGGCAGAGAAAGCTCTGTTCCGTGCTCTGAAAACCCGTCGAGATACACCGAAATACGGTCTCATCTATCACGCCTCTCTGGTGGGACAGACCACAGCCAAGAACAAGGGTAAAATCTCCAGAATGCTGGCGGCCAAAACGGCGCTCGCCATCCGTTACGATGCGCTGGGGGAAGACACCAATGCAGAGATGGGAGTGGAAAACAGAGCCAAGCTGGAGGCCAGACTACGCTTCCTGGAGGAGAAAGGGGTTAGTGGATGTATTTCCGTTTTGATTGATTGTGTTCCAAGCGGTGATGAAGATGACTTGGATGTCACAGTCCTGAAAATAACATGTGGGTTTTTTGTCACTACCTCTTCTGAGCTTGGTTTTTCTATACAGCACTTCATTCATAAAGCAAGATGTTCAGTCTAAGTGAATGCGTTTACAGTCGTCATGTTAAATCCCTGATGTAGTTTTGTCGGTTTATTCTAGATCAGGCGCATCAGCGGTTCAGGCAAAGCTCTGGCAAAGGCTGATAAATATCAACACAAGAGGTGAGTGTTTCTTTACGGCTGACTGTACATCATATTGATGTGCCTGGTGTGTGTGTGTGTAGATGCGCAAGGGTCTGGAAAAATTAAAGAGATCACTTTTAATTGCCTATTTCAACTGAGTGGTACGGTACATTTCAGTACACATTTATGTCTGTTTCCACTGTCAAAAGGTACCAAAAAGCAAACTGTACCGTACCACATTTTGGGTACCTTTTCCAAAGGGTACCTAGAACAACAAAAGTGTACCAAAAGATGGAGCTTAACACTCAGCTGAACACTATTGTTTACAGAGAAACGTCACTAGTGCGTGCACAAGCCAGGAGAATAAAAATGGCTCTTTTTTTTTTTGTTTGTTTTCAAATACACAGTCGAGACATTACACCATGAAAATATATACATATAATAACGAGTGATGGTTGACTCGAGCTCAAACAAACTTTGTCGTCGTTTTGTTGAACCACAAAGCCAAGAGGAAGAACAGAATCTGAAGTGAACTAACTGCCATGTATTATTATCTATCATCATTAATTATCTCGGAATGACAGATTTACTTTGCAAAATGTTACCATTACATGTGCTGGTGAAGAATAAAAATGAGAGGTTTGTACTGACTGTATATGTTTTGTATTGTTTATAAACCCAAATAAAGCCTAAATTTAATTTTTTTTTTTTTACTTTTTTGTAATTGGTAACATTTGAGACCGTAAGGCTCTGTATGTGTTCATATATTTTATTTATTTTAATAATCACATACAGTAGGCTATTTTGCATAATCATTGATCTGCAGCAGGTTATTAACATTTAATATCTCTATAGATGCATATAATTATCATTATTTTAGGCCTAAAAACATTTACAGTAAATGACAATAGGTCAATGCTGTCAATGAAAATGTTATCTGAAATTTTGAAGACACTTTATTAGTACTTTATAAAATAAAACCTAAATTAAAAAATTCTCAAAACGCATATCTTCTAATGGCTATGGTTTGAAGTGGCTATTTATTTTTTTTATTTTTTTTGCTGCTTGTAGTTTTAGTTCAAGATAGAATCCTGAAAAAACTTTCTTAAAGGAATAGTTCATCCAAAAATGAATTTCCCCATAATTTACCCACCCTCAAGACATCTTTACTGTATGATTTATTTATTTTTTCTCAGACAAACATTAGTTTTGAATTATATTCTTTCTTTCATGCTGTATAATTGTTTGATAGTCGCTTTTATTTTGAAGCTTTCAAAGTCCATGATTAGAAAAGATTTTTACAAATACACATCGATTTGCTTCATAAGACATGCATTAAGCCCCTGGTGGTGTATGGGTTTGTTTGATAATGGATTATGCACTTTTGGAAGCTTCAAAATAAAAGCCACTATCCAACACCATTATATCAAGGATAACATTTAAAACTACTTGGTTTATATGACCTTTATTAGTCAGGCAAACACAGAGGATGGCTTGAGTAAATGATGGGCTAGTTTTTATTTTTGGGTGAACTAATCCTTTGAGGTTTCCAAAAGAGCGCCTTGTTTCTTGAGCACAATCACCAAATTAAAGTGGCTTAAATCTGCCAAACTGTTTTGCCATCAGCAATAAATTACAGTTTTTAATACAGAACATGATCTTTTCACTTCCTACCAGTGATGTAAAGGTATACGACCCGTCTGGTGACTCAACACTCCCCACCGTCTCGAAGAAGAGAAAGATTGAAGAGGTCGAGGAGGCCGGAGAGGAAGACCAGCCCATAGAGGCCAAAGCCAAGAAAGTGAAGAGGGAAGCCCCTGTGGAAGGTGAACATCCATATACAGCATTATGCCGCAGATACTGACACGTATTACATTCAGATGAAGATTAAATGAATTTTTATCACAGGAGAGGCTGAGACGGAGGCACCAAAGAAGAAGAAGAAAAAGAAGAAGGCTGAGGAGGAACCCAAGCAAGAGGAAGAGGAGACTGCTGTCAGCCCAGTGGAGGAGGTTAGAGAAGAGGTCAGTCATAAATTCATCGGACTCATCATTATATTATTATTATTATTATAATTATTATCCAGATGTGGGATCATTCGCTCAAGTCCAGTTTAAGGGGTCTCCACATGGTCTTACAGTCTAAAAATGTCTTAGATTTCAAAAACACAATTTTAGGCTTTAAAAATTCCCTGAAATATTGTGTTGTAGTTCTTAAATCATTTTAAACTGGTCTTAATTTTCCTCTGCCCACGTAAAGCTACTGACACCCATCCAATCAGTTCTGTTCAAAGTTTATTATTAAACTGTTAATGTTTTAAGTTACATTAACTCAAGGTGTAATTATCTTCCTTACAATAACATTCGTTTAAAAGTTCATGTATTTTGGACCGAGTGTTCTGCGTAAGTTTAATATAGGTTTTAAAATTGAAATAAGGACATGTATACAGCTAGAGTTAGCTTGTTTTGGCACATTATTTAAAATGTGGCTAAGAAATAACAAAATTTGAAGTGCTTTCTGATGAGACAAGTAAAAATCTTTCCACATCAACTGAAGCAACAGTTACTGCTATTGAGTTGATTCATTTTTTTTCTGTTTAATGGATTATTTTTATTTATTTTTTGTCAAATTTGCAATATAAGTAATTAGTACTAAGCATATTATCACTCTGCTCTTAATCATTTTACTTACAAATGACAAACACAAACTTATTACTACATTCATTCGTTTTCCTTCGGCTTAGTCCCTTTATTCATCAGGGGTCACCACAGTGGATTGAACCACCAACTTATCCAGCATATGGTTTACACAGCGGATGCCCTTCCAGCTGCAACCCAGTGCTGGGAAACACCCATTTACACTTGTACCGCATGTCTTTGGACTGTGGGGGAAACCGGAGCACCCATATAGGAAACCCATGCGAACACTGGTTCAAACTGACCTGGCTCAAACCAGCAACCTTCGCGCTGTGATGCGACTGTGCTACCCACTGCGCCATTGTCACCCCTCTTACAAGCAACAGATAAACAAGCTTAGTTTCCGATTGTTGCGTCATGCCTCTGCGAATTATTTAAATATCAACATTTCTGGACAAACATTGTGTTGAACAGGAAACTGTTAAACGTAGACATAACATTTTAGCGAATATTGTTGACATAACATATATTTTTATGTAGATCAATAGTTATTCACAATTCTTAGTATATATGACAAAGTACAGTGTGCTGAACAAATGGTGATTTTTATTTTTTACAGTGTGTTAAAGGGTTAGTTCACCTAAAACTGAGAATTGTTATTTATTCACCCTTGTTAGAAACCAAAATCATTTTTAAAAATATATATTTTCCAGTTTATGGGCTTCAGTGGTCACAACATTCTTCAAAGTATCTTTTGTGTTTATTAAACCCTTAACATGGCGGAAAGTGAACTTTTTCATCTTTGGTTGAGCATCCTTTAAGTATGTTTTGTTGAGTTTTAACAAGTTGCTTCTTGCATTATAGACAACAAAAAAGAAAAAGAAACGAGCGGCTGAAGTGGAGCCAAAAGATGAGCCAGAAGAGGCTGCGGCAGAAGAGGTGGGAACTGTGGTACAAATACAATCATATTATATCTTATATTTTGGATCCCTAAAACTCCTTTTCTTTCACAGACGACAGAAAAAAAGAAGAAAAAGAAGAAAAAGGTAAAAGAAGACGAATAAACAAACGGGACTCTTTCCATGAACTTTTTGTAAATAAGACATTTTTATAGTGTTTTTGGACATTATATGGACATTATCCCCCTCTCGAACAGTTCCATTGGACTGTCGTCATTTGTTTAAAAAATATACATTTAATGTTTAATTATAGGATATTTTCTCCACGCATTGCTTGATTTGTGAGAGAAAAGTCCATAGAAATTATATATTTGATCCCATGCATTGAGTTTTTCTAGATCATGCAGTTCAGTTTGTCTTTTATAAATCAATGTTTTTAGTTAAAAGTGAGAACGGGGTCAAACTAAAGACATCTCTGTGAGCTTTGTGATGTAAAACTGGGTCATTTGTGTCTCAGCTTTATTAAATACTGGATGTTTCTAGCATGTGGCCTCATTTACTTTTTGGTTGAAACCGACATGGTTTTGTTTTTGTTGTAAGCACATTGATTTGTAGTGTAGAAAGATATTAACCTCCCAACTAATTGAAAGTCTACTTAAAATCTTTCTATATTGAAATCCACTTGCAAAGAAGAAATAAGAATTAGCATGGATTGTGGACATGAAGCTGTGGACCATGAGAGCGTTTAGCCAAAATCGTAGGATGAAGTACTTTGTGTTTTATTTGTGTGTTTTACATTCCTCTCTGGTTCCTCCTCTTTCCTTGTTCCAGTAAGATCAGGCCAAGTCAAGAAGCTTTGCCAAAATGCAGCATAAATTTAGCCGGCCATCAGCGTGTTCTAGGTCTAATGAGCAGGAGATTGAGCAGCTATTTTGGTTATCTCTCTAACATTAGAGGAAGTGACAGAATCTGGATATCACTGAGCCAAGAGGCCAGTAAATCAGATTTGTGGTGAAAGCAGCTCATTTTTAACTTTGCTAGGCAAAAAGGTAAATCCCTTTATTATCACAAGATGCTCTCAAGCGTAAAATGTTAAGCCACATACACGTCTTTTTTCCTCCACATGGTGAAAACGGTGGCTGAGATCATGTTAGATACGATTTTTACTTGTGATGGTACCAGGAATCTATGCACATGCATAAATTTAATACATGATGATGAAAATGTTAAGTATTCAAACATCCTAACTCGGGGATCCCACGCTTCTTGAAAGTACTTCAATTTCAGAAGTGGATTCAAGGCCTGGAAAGTACCTATAAACAAATAAAATAAAAATCCTTTTATTTTTGTTTAACAATTGTCTCATGCTGCTGTCAAACACAGAACAAAAATCTTTAAAAATAAATTGTACTAGAACTGACTAATAATGCACCTTTTAATCAATATTTCAGAAACTGCATTTGAATATTACGTTTTAATATTTAATTAACATGACTTTAAAATGGTCTTTTTATTACATGTTCAAGACATAACTATTCTGACTTTTTTATGTGAATATTGTTTGAAATGTTAAGTACAGTAAGGACTTTCATGGTGCTACTTATACTGGCAGTGTGAATTGCAAAGGCAATATGTAATGTCAGCTCAGTAATATACTTGACCAAACACGACATGTCATAATGATTGTGGAGTCACTTCAGAGTAGTTCATAATCGAGTGGATGTTTATTCTTTGCATGTGTTTTTAAGGCCTGTGACTCTAGCATTTCAAGAGGGTTTATAGCACAGTTGTCAAACTCTGCACAGTTTAGTTCCAAAAACAAAAGCAAACTGAGTGCTTTAGGCTTGTTTGATGCCTACAGTTAGGTGCGTAGAAGCAGGGCTGGAACTGAGCTCTGCAGGGCTGCGACCCTCCAGGAATTGAGTTTACACCCCTGCTTTATAGCTTTCGGGTACAATAAATTGAACCATTTGTAACTTGAATAAAGATCATTTTTAATTGTATTATTTACAAAGTGAATGCTATGCAGTGCTATTTTACATCTGATTATCAAAACTCCACAGAAAATCATAAAGCACTGTTTTTCACTTATTCTTGTTCTGTTGTATTTAGTTTTACTTTTAAAATGTTTTAGATTTTAAGCACTATTTACTCTACAGAGTCCAAGTCAATCTAAATGAATGAGTTGTTCATA
>CAIGQW010018825.1:0-10726 GCA_903798125.1 Danio choprae
CCATCAACAAACTCCACATCTCTTGTGGTGCTCTGAATGAAAGGGGTTACGCCTTCCTCTATGTTAGAGAAAATCCCACCTGTCTGAGACTGTAAAGTGTTCCACAAGGTAATAACGGGATACAGGTTATTTTTATCAATGGATCGTTCATCTTTTTTCCCAACCAAAAGGTATTTATTGCTGCTTGAACCTGCTATGAACGCTACAGATTTCTCATTCTCTTGTGATCCTATCGATATGCGTTCATAATAAATACTGTTTGTAATGTCATTTATATCAAGAACTTCACAATATCCATTATTAAAAGTCCCGCATGTTATCAGGGTGCCGTTGTCTTCAAAAGGCAGCAGAATGTTGACTCTGTTTGGATGAGTTTTATTATTGATGTCCTTCTTCTTCTCTTCAGAAAGATCGTGTCTCATCTGATGCAGTCGATGCTCAGTCACAACAAACAACTTACCGTTACCAACTGCAAAGTCCTCAATGTCTCTATCAAAGTTCACCACATCACCGCAAATACAGTATTTCAGAAGTACAAGTATTCCAAGCAAGTATCCTCTCATCTTGCATATCTCAGGAGCAGCTGAACTGCTCTCAGATGCGCTGCTGCTGCTGCTGCTGAAGTAAATGGAAGTGAAAGCAGCGTTTCTTTCGCGCAACACGCCAACAAATCTGCCCTGATTTCGACATTTAGATGTTTGGTAAGTTTTACCAATAAGCGAGGAATCACTATTAATGATGAAGCACAAAAGAAAATGCGAGGCAATAACAAATCGTCTCGACTTTTTTATTGACTGCACACCTTTAAGGCAATAGTTGTATTTTTTTGCGTAGTTTTGCGGGTTTTATGTTTACTGCTACACCCTTGTGGTATGAAACAGCTTCATACTCAGATTAGACGTTCATTTGGACACAATTTGCCATTTTAATGAGCTTTGGATAAATGTAGCTTTTTATACGCACATCTAGATCGCAGTTTCTTGAAGCTTATTTTAAATTCATACTTATAATGATAAGCTCCACTGTAATAATGCAATCAATCACTTGTAGTAGATACTGTACACAGTGCTGATAGGCTGTGGTTTGTCCCCATCTACAGGCATAATAACAGATGTACATAAATAGGCAGCGCAAACCCTATCAATAGGCTAAACATACAGATTATTGATCAAAAAGGGTTTTAATTTGCTTACCCTCAGGCCTTTTTCCTTCAAGTAAAACATTACAGAATATTATCAACAGAAACCTTGGTCTTTTTTTTGTTATTCACAAAAATAAAAGTCTCTTGATGATACATTGATGTCTTGAAGTAAAATGGCCCCTCTGAACATTATTTACCATGTCATTACCTTATTACAAGTCAAAGAGATATTCCTGAGTGTCTTCACAATAGTTTGGAGTATGAGAGCCAGCTTATTTGAGAAGTGTTCAGTCAACATATTTTAACAATGGTGAGCGAAATGCACAAACTAATAATAACTGTGTAGCTATTTTACTTTATGCACATTTAAATTCAGCAACTGATGGCAAGAACAAAATGGACAAGATCACAAAGCTAGTGTTGTTTTCACAGCCTGATATATTTTTCACAGAAGTTTATGGAAAACTGTGGAAATTGCGCTGAAAATGCTTCTTGTTCATTTAACTTAAAATAAGCACCTTTATTGTGTTCAATCAATTTAAAACTTCAAATGTAAATTTCCATGAATTCATTTGAATCAATTTTTGTTGCATATTTTGTTTAGCTTCCAGCTTGCTGGAAATGTTGAAATTAAGTTAGATGTTTTTAAAATAAAAGAAAAATCACGGTGGCGCAGTGAATAGCACGTTCGCCTCACAGCAAGAAGGTCGCTGGTTCGAGCCTCGGCTGGGTCAGTTGGCATTTCTGTGTGGAGTTTGCATGTTCTCCCCGTGTTGGCGTGGGTTTCCTCCGGGTGCTCCGGTTTCCCCCACAAGTCCAAAGACATGCGGTACAGGTGATTTGGGTAAGCTAAATTGTCCGTAGTGTATGTGTGTGAATGGGTGTGTATGGATGTTTCCCAGAGATGGGTTGCAGCTGGAAGGGCATCCGCTGCGTAAAACATATGCTGGATAAGTTGGCGGTTCATTCTGCTGTGGCGACCCCAAATTAATAAAGGGACTAAGCCGAAATGAAAATGAATGAATGAATGAATAAAAAATCATGTTAGTGTTAATTATTGAATGAACCAATCATAAACCCACTGTTTACCTCTGTGACAGATATGACTTTTTTCTCCATTTTAATAAAACAGTTGTAGTTTAAGTAGACTGAAGAGGCATTACATTTATTTACTTGAAAAAAAAAAACCCAACACCAATACATGTGTGTTTGTGTTGTTTTTTTCCTACACAATTGCTATGTAAAAGAGCATGAAGACAATGGTGGGGATCCAAACGCAGTTTCTTTAGAATGGCCAGGCAAGCAGGGATCAGAAACAGGAGCAAACATCTGTAACCGGGATAAATCCACAAAGAGTAAACCATGAAACAAGCAAAAGGTCAAGGCAGGCAACAACAATCATTAATCCCAAAAACAGTCCAAGGCAAAAACACAAGAAAAGTGTCTAATGTTGAAGCTGAGTGACAGAAACGATTCTGTTGAGTTTTTCTAATTATTCTTAAATCATTATCATTATTGTTATTTACATTGTAATGAAAAAGATGTCATTTAGGTAGGTTTATGGGTAACACTTTAAAATAATGGTCCATTAGTAAATGTTAATTTGTGTATTTACTTACATTAACTAAGTATGAATAATGTTGTAAAGCATGTATTAATCATAGTTCAACATATACCAATGCATTACTAATATCCACAGTTGCGCTTGTTGACATTAGTTAATGCACAGTGAGTTAACATGCACTAACATGAACTAATGTTATTTAATTTAACATTAAAGAATGTTAACAAATAATAATGAATAATTACCATAATAAATGTATTACTAATATCTTGTTCATGTTAGCAAATACATTAACTAATATTAATGAATGAACCATTATTTTATAAGTGTTACGAATTATGTATCATTACTTTTAAATACTTACAAAAGTAAAGAAAAAAATATATACATGGTTTTTTTTTTTTTACTTGTACTGAGAAAACAATAGCATAGGTGTTATTAAATATGGTCAGCATATCCCATAGCATGCAAAATATCATTGCATTCATCTCACATCTTTCACTTTCACCTACTTCACCAAACGCCTCTCATCACAGTTCAACACTGATCTCGTCAGTTCAGCAGCAGCAGTTCAACATGAGAAGATACTTGCTTGGAGTACTTGTATTTCTGAAATACTGCAGTTGCAGTGATGTGGTGAATTTTGATGGAGAAATCAAGGACTTTGCAGTTGGTAACGGTAAGTTGTTTGTTGTGACTGAGCATCGACTGCATCAGATGAGACATGATCTTTCTGAAGAGAAGAAGAAGGACATCAATAATAAAACTCACCCAAACAGAGTCAACATTCTGCTGCCTTTTGACGACAACGACACCCTGATAACATGCGGGACTTTTAATAATGGATATTGTGAAGTTCTTGATATAAATGACATTACAAACAGTATTTATTATGAAAGTCATATAGGGATAGGACCACAAGAGAATGAGAAATCTGTAGCGTTCATAGCAGGTTCAAGCAGTAGATACCTTTTGGTTGGGAAAAGGTGTGCACAAATAACACCTCAATATTCCCTGCATCCCATTGTTAAATTGTGGAACACTTTACAGTCTCAATTTGCTGGTATTTTCACTGACGTCGAGGTAGGAGTAAGCCCCTTCCTTCAGACCACCGTGAGTGATGTGGAGTTTGTTGATGGGTTCCAGAGAGCTTCGTCCTCAGATTTGTACTTATTTCTCAACACAAAGTCTGACTCTAAGAGGAAAGTTCATGTCCTGTGGATGAACAGCTCTAAAGGAACAAAGAGTGAAATCTTCAAATCTCTTCAGTCTGCAGTGATAAAGTGCTGCAGTGATAAAGTTCGTCCAGTGCTGGTCTCATCTGCTGTTGTGCCCTCAGAGAAGGCTGTTATTTGGGCAGGAGTGTTCAGTGCACAGGATCAGCAGGACCCGGAGAACACCGCACTGGCTCTCTACGACATCAGCCGCATTCAGGGCAGAGTAAAAGAGTTCTGCAATCATGGAGGAAAGTGTTTTTCTGAGGTTGGAAACAGTCAGTGTAAAACAATGTTTTCAAATAATTTGTTTGCTTTTACATAGAATAAAACTAATATTTAACAACTATCATGAAGAAAATGGCGGTTTTTAATTATCGAGTGTGTGAAATACATTTAGCTAACATTAATTACATTCTATGATTAGTTGGCTAATTTGTGTTTTAGAGTGGCAGTGAACTTCAGCCACTCTCTGTGGTCTTCAAGTCCAGCTCAATATCATCAGTAGCTGCAGTTAGAAATGGATCCTGGATTGTGCTGTTCATGGGAACCAGTGATGGTCAACTGATAAAGGTCTCTTTCACCTCTCTATCCTACACACGTCTTTATTTTCAGTAGTCTCATTGAGTTTTATTTTTTGTTGTTCCATCATTTTTACCATTCCATTTTAACTATAAGATCATTATTTACTATTTGTATGTCTAGCTGGTTTTGGATGAGAATTACACACCAGGTTGTCCAACATTTTTGTACAAATCTGATGATGAACGAGCAGTGTTTCCAAGAATGCACTTTGATCCAGTAGATTTCAAACACATCTACATCACTCTGAGGAAACAGGTGAGCATGATAAAATGCAAAATAAACAAACAACTATAATACCTAATTTTGAAAATATTAATTCAAATATTGTTGAAATTGTTGTACGTGTATATACTGCCAACCCATCACACAACACATACATTTTTCTGATTTTGACTGTAATGTAATGAGGTGCACCTTTTGTGAAGCTGCTTTGGAATGATAATTATTGTGAAAAGCGCTATACAAGTAAACTTGGATTGAATTGAATTGATTTTTATATCAAAGAACATGGAAAATGCACTGACCTTATAAATTAATTCAGGGTCTGTTTACACCTGGTCAATTAATGCGATTTCTCAGATATCTGATTTGTAAGAACACGATTTACATTTGCCATTTACATGATTTTACATGATCCATTTACATTTGATCATGTAAATACCAATCTGCTAAACCTCTGTTTCTCAACCACATTCCTAGAGGATCACCAACACTGCTTGTTTTATGTCTCCTTTGACTGTCACACCATTACACCTCTTTCAGCCTCTGTTAATGAGCTGATGATCTGAATCAGGTGTGTTTGGTTAAGGAGAAAGGTGGAAAATGTGCAGAGCTGGTGATCCTCCAAGAACGTGGTTGAGAAGCACTGCGCTAAACAGATGATCCAATCATCAAATCCTGCACTATATGCAAATTTAACTAGGTTACGTCGACTAAAGCATCCGATACACCTGCTAATTTTATTAATTACAGAAACATTAACTATATTTCTTATTTGGCATACAAATGATTTTATATCAGTGGCAGATTTAGGCAAGGGAAATATGGGAGATCACCCAGGGCGGCATCTTGCAGAGGGTGGCACGAGAGTCGGTGGGGGGCGGCTTTAATAACCCTTTTTTTATTCTATTTTTGTCATGCAGATATGTGCGAGACATCATTCAAAACTATAAAGGGTTTACATTCAATTGCGTATAACCTACTCTCCCGAAAACAAAACACTGTGCCTTTGTAAATGAACGAAACGCTAAATTTTTCTATAGTTTTTTCTCTTTTCACAGAAGCTACATGTGCATTCTGAGTCTCTGTTGTTAATAGTGCCATTTGATATTAATTTAATGTTTTAATTTGATAATTTCCCTGTCAAAAATAAAATGAAATAACAAAATGAAATAAAGCAAAACAAGCATCTCAAACTGTTATCTGTGGAGTTGCTGTTGCTGTTATATCTGACGTCATATAGGCCGTTTCTCACATATTTTTTTTTTAGTTTTTTTTTTTTACAATTTGGGAGGAGTAAAATTTACATACGAGCAATTGGATTTATTGCCATCTCAAATGCGTTTCTCCATTTCATGATCACATAGCTGTCGGATGAGAAATGCATGAAGTGACCAGGTTTAAACAGCCCTTAAAATAGATGCGTTTCTGCTCATGTTTTTGATGTAGATAAGAAGAGTGCCTGTGGTTCGCTGTGCTAAATACAGCACCCTGAACCACTGCAGATCTGCTCTTGATCCTCTCTGCGGCTGGTGTGTGAAAAAACAGAGGTCAGTCTTACTTGTGACATTTCACAAATGATCTCTGCTCTTGGTTGCATCTGCACAGTGTCTTATTGTAGAGCTGAGTGCATGCATTTCTGTAAGTGAATCTTTGTCGTATGTTTTTGTCTTCTAGATGTTCCACTCATGATGAATGTTCAAATTCCTCATGGGTCTCCATTCCAAAAAACTCTCTTCAGACAGAGCTGCTTTTATTTCAAGTGGCACAGAAATCTTCTACAGAGGTTGATATTATTATCTAAAATTATTTGTACGTTATTATTAAGAATATTTATTTTGTTAATCAGCTATTTCCCTCTCCTCCTTAGATTACTCTATATCTTGCTTTGAGTCTGGAGAGCACAGGAAATCCTGCCTTCTCATGTGTCTTCAGCAGTGGAAGTGTGAACCTGTGTAACGGATCTGATCTGTCTGCAGTTTTCCCAAAATGCTCCTGTAATTTTTCCGATCAGCTACTAAATACTGAAGGTCAGTGCTATTTCAGAGAAGTTGTATATATGATGTTATATGGAGCATTTATGTTGGCAATATTTTTATAACCATAAACATCTTTTTGAAAAAAATCTATTTAGGTTTTAAAGTCTCTGCTACTGTTACTGTTGAGGATCAGACGATCACAAATATGGTGATGCTGACAAACTGCTCCAGTATCACTGATAATTCACCAAATGTTTCTTATACACAGTAAGAAAAATAAGTCCACTACCTCAATATTAACGCAGATTCTCAGGGTATTAACACGTGTTGTATGCATTTTTAAAGGTGTGTGCAGTGTATCTCATTTGGGTGTCACTGGTCTTCTACATCCCAGCACTGTGATTGGACACATGGAAGTGAACCACAGTTAAACATTCATGTAAGGCAATGTGTATCCTTCAATCCAATGCGTTATTATATCCACAGTGGGAAATTCCTTAAAATATAACATTTATTTAAATGTATATTATTATTATATAAGAAATATTGCACTGACTGAAGCATTTACTCAAGAAGTAAATTCTCTTTTTCTATTAAACTCTCTTTTTCTACTTTATAGGATGCATGTAAGGATCTACTCTCTGAGTACAAAGTAAGGGTCATTATGAATATTTATGGCCAACTTCACATAGTTAGTTTTTCTTTTTCAGGTTTTCCATCAAGGATTTGAAGATTTTGTTTCACTTTCGAGGACCAGTTTAGTTACTTTTAGCAATATAATCATAACTTGTTTTGAAATGTAATTAAATTAATTAATTATTATTTAAGACTAATTTATATTTACACTTTACATTATCCTAAATTGAAAATGTTCCCCTCTTTTTGCTTTGCGGTCTTTTACCCAGTGTGACCTGTTGTGTTTTGTAGGAGCCAGAGATTCTCTCTTTAGAGCCCCACAAGGTTTCTTTTCATGGCAGAAACAATGTTTTACTAAGAGGAAGAAACCTGGACTCTGTCACCAAAATCCGCATTCAAGGGAATCTGGACTGTATTGCTAAAGAGTGAGACTGTGTGTCTGTGTTTAGTGATGTACAGTAAATGAATGTGTGTAGATTCAGATTAATGAGACTTTATAAATGTTCTCCAGATCTCCAGTGTTTGACAGCACCAATGAAACTTTAAGGTTCCACATTCCTTCCAGTGAAACTAAAGGAACAGTCAAAATGTGTGTTGTTACTCCTGACAACCGTTGTCATAGTAAAATCAGCATCACTTACATTTCCCAGCCCAGATGCACAGAAATACAGCCTACAAACAGCTGGAGAAGGTAAGACAATTTGTCCAGACCAATGTCTCAGATCACCTTCCACATTACATCAATGCCTTAAAGGAGTGGTGCAGAGTGTTTTTTAAGGCTTGGTTGTGTTTATGTGCTGCAAAACAATGTGTGTGCATTTGTAAAACATCACATTTTATTTCACATATCTTACCTTACTGTTACTCAGCTGACATGAAAACAAATCATATTTCCTGGTTCCTCTGAAGGCCTGCCCTCAATGGGTTCTGATTGGTCAGCTAACCTAATGTGTAGTGATTTGCGGATTGGCTTCATGTCACCAGGAAACGTCATGCCCCTTACTGCATGCACTCTGTTGTGTAAATAATGTCAGTGCAGCTGTATCAGTTTGAGCCTAAATCAGACACAGAACATGAAGAGGACATGGCTGAACCTCAAGCCTGGTCGCTGTTATAAAACTTGACAACTGTCATATATATTCCGGTTATAAATCTGTCTAAGTAATACGAAACATTCACATATCTTTTGCGAACTCAAGTTCGTTATAGAACGCATGCAAAGCGGCCGCATAGAGAGACATTGTATGCACTGGTGAAGATTGTGGGGTTTACAAGGGTTTGATGGGATAAATATGAAATTGTTTATAACTAAATTGGTAATGGTGCCAAACTGCATTTCTCATTCTTCACATCCTTATGTTCTAGATGCAACATAAAGTCAACGCTAGAAACTGTGCATGTAAGATACTAATTTGAACAAATACAAATACTCACAGGTTGTTGTTTTTTTATTGTTGGAACTGCTCCTTCTTTGAGAAAAGGTTTTTGGCCGAATTCAGCACTGAACTGGGAGAGGTTCTGGAAGCTGTCTTTTGTCTAATGCCTTGCACAGAGAGCTAGGCTATATCTTTTTCATAAATCTCAGGAACATAATTAAAAATATATAGTAACCACTTCACTCTTTGTGTCATGTCCCTTGCAAGCCTAAATACAGAAACAGAACAAGCTCTGTGAAAATAGCAGCGTTTGGACGGCATTTTACCTTTATCTGCTAATGTTACAGCACCTCTGTGACCACACCCTTTCACTGTGCATTTTCAGGGATGTAAATTTTGAAGGGTTTATGACATCATTAACCCGGAAGTCTTTTTTTTAATAGTCCCCAAAACGTTGTTTGCTGTAGGCTTTGCTAAGCTAACTCTTTAGAAACCAATCCCCCCTTTTGCATTGAACTTTGAGTGTCTTACGTTCAAAGATGTTATTTATGTTCACACAGCTACATTACACAAAAACTAAAGTTTAAATTATGATATCGTAGTGGACCACCCCTTTAAAATCACATATATTTTCAAATCTAATGTCATACAGTCCATTTTAATCTCAAAATTTACAAGAATATTGCTTATATGGAAAAAAGTCAGATTTGCAAACTAATGATCTACATCTACATAAGCAAGGCAGTAAAGAATGAAAGCAGAAGTGCGAGTCATTGCGCCATTTTCTCCCGTTTAAGTTCTGTCTTATTTCTGAGAGCTGCAGTTTACTTATGTGGTCTTCGAATATTCTTGCTTAATCTTTCAGATGTTTAGTGAAAGCAATCTGCATCCTGACAGTTTTTGATTTTTATCCAGTTTAACAAACCCACATATACAAAAAAATGGGATAATGTTGTTAATTGTTAATCTTAGTTGCTTATTATTGCTTATCTTTGGTGTTTTTAAATTGTATAGCATTGACATAAATGGTTTGTAATATCTTTTCATTCAGTGGTGGAAGGGAGATTCATGTTCAGGGGACAAATATGGAATATGTGGAGTCAGTAAATATACACTCTAATAAAGGGATAAAAACCCAAAACAATGGAAACAAGGTGAGACATTAGATTTCTTCTATAGCAGCACACAGAACTTCATCCGATACACAACATACTTCTATTATAATTCCAAAGTCTTCAAGCAGCCCATATTCACACGTGTATGCATTGTCATTTGGCACAATTTATCATTAATTAAAAAATAATTGTTAAATTGACTTATTTTAAAAAGCTCCTTTACTTTAGCATCTCACTGATCTCCAAACTTTTTTGATGTCTAAAATATTTGAAAACAGTGTTATATGAGTGATTAGTTGTTGTTTTAACAGTATATTAAGGAACTGGTTGATTGATTTATTGATTGTCAGTTACCACCCATAACATGAAAATAATCTTCAGCTTATCTGTTGGAGTGTTAAGATATTCTTATGACTTTAGAGTTTCTATTAATTGTCAAATGTCACGTTTTATTATCTCTCACGATATGTGTATTATCTTTTTCAGGATATGTGGTTTCTTACCCCTCCTTATGAAGGCAGTAGTCAGCTTAGCTTGTCACTGAATGTTGGAAACTCTACTGTAGACTGTGTGCATGATTTCTCATACAAGCCTGATCCAGAATTCACTGGATTCACTACATTACAGGTGGCTCATGATCTACAGGTGAACATTAAGGTGAGTTTCATATAATATCAATGTATAGTCTTAAAATCTCTCTGTAAACATTACTCATGTGAGCAGTCAGTGTTTCTCCACATCAACATGTGAATCTCCCAAACATTACACAATCCCACATTCTCTCTTCCTTAGAAAAATGAAGATAAGTTGAATTTGAGTATGAGTGAGGTGAATGTGATGGGTTTACGTGGAGATGAGGAGTGTCAGTGTGTTGTGGAGAGGATTGAATCCAATGCT
>CAIGQW010018832.1:0-13726 GCA_903798125.1 Danio choprae
TATGAAACTTTCTGATAATGTATATATTTATGTCAGTTCTCATTGCAACATTTATTAATAATAATAATAAGGAATCGAATATCCTATTTAATGGATCAAACTTACCATGAACTAACAAAGCACTTTTTTTAATTATACTAAATATATATATAGCCCTTTGGTTAATACATTAACTTATGTACATTTGTATTGTCCGTTTACCAAAAACGGTTATAATTAAGCCATTAACCAACCAACAATTTTTAAACGTTTTTTTTTGTTGATGGATTTGTTATGAGACTTCATCGTTTCATAAAAGTTGCAATGAATATGATCCCTCTTTAGTAAACGCTTTACATTCATTATTCATACATTTTGTTGCAAAAAAACAACAACAAACATTACATTTTGAAACGTAACATCTTATTAAGTAAAAACAACTGACTAACAATATTGTAAATATTTAATTCAGTGTTAAAATCTACTAAAATCTACTAGCCTCATGTCATCTCATAGAAATATGTCTGATTAGTATTTCACCACAAACAGGACACCTGAACGTAAATGAAAATCTTTATTACAAAACTATGTTAATCGGCCAAGTCAGGAACAGAGTAAAATAATTCTTCTTAAAACATTACTTTAGTTCCTAATAGATTAATTCATCTTAAACCATTCAACATTTTAATTCAGACACACAACTTGTATTTCATAACTAGCTGCAAGATCAACGTGTGCCTACTAAGCAAATGCACACACTAATACAATCTAAACCCTCTTTACCAGAATAAACCTTCTACAATCTCCTCGATAAAGTAAAAGACGTTTCCCCCCCCTCAGGGGTTTACTGAGAATCTGCTGAATAATCGTCTTAGGGCTCGAAAATCATGGTGGAAAGAGTTTATTGAAGTGTGTTTATGACCTGAGCGACCGGTTCTGAACCATCAACAATGACGTGTCACATCCATCCATGACTCACAATGTTAAATCTGATCGAAAACTGTACCAGTAATAATTCACTGAGGCAAACCACATCATTTCAGGTCAGCCGAAGTAAACCTCTATTAAAAACTCTTACAAACATGTATATAATTAAACATACACATTCATATATATAAAAAAAACATCATCTGAATAAAGTACTGTCATGAAACAAAACTGAAGAATTATTTTAAAACAAACAAAGTCATCATACTATATATATATATAATCTTATTTATAAAAGGATACATTTGCAGACAGGGCAGTGTGTGCTATCATAGCTGCAGACTGTGCTGTTTACTGTTGTTCTCCTTCAGAAAACTCGAGCGTCCATGTTTGAAGTGTTTATTTTCTTTCACGTGGAGAGGAGTTTTGGAGCAGTTCATTTTCCCGCCACCGGACGGCGGTGGCGCGCAGGATGATGATGATGATGATGATGATGATGACGACGATCCTGCTCGCTGTCGTCACTGCACCACTTCAAAATAGTGTAAAATAGCCATAATGTGCTGCGGCATAAACACATAACCAGTGTAGACCGCCATCGCTGCCACTGAGATCAGCAGAGAATCTGAGATCATGGTTAAGGAAACGGTTGCGCAAGAGAAAATACATTTACTACAACTAAACTGTAAGAAAGAGGGAATGAAATGGGCAAAATATAATCAAATAAAAAAAAGTAAAAAATATATTGATGATGATAATAATAATAATATAAATGAAATGACAGTAAAATAAGTAGACAAAATAAACATTAAATCAACATGAAAATTATACAAATGTAAGTAGCAAAATATTAAACTGATGTAAATGCATTTCATAATGAATAACTGGTCAATAATACATACTAGGGTTGTCACATTACTGGAATTTTAAAAACACATTTGAGCGCTGTTGAGCACGATATTAAACAGCGCTGATTTGCTGTTGTGTTCAGTGCTCAACAGAAGTGACTGCGATTGGCCGTGAAGGTCATCGGTTCACCAAACTCACCGCTGTTTACTGAGTGTAACCACAGATACAGGGACACTGGAGCGTTTTAAAGCCGACATTCATCAGCGGATCGCTCGTATGTCAGCTTATAGACAAAGCAGCTGATCGACGTGACTTATTTAGCCTGACATGTTTACTGTCCCAAAGTTTTTAAAATGTTTCTTAAAATAAAGTATATTGTGTTCAATGGGGGAAAAGTTGTTGTTGTTTTTTACCCAGACATTTAAAAAGAACTAATTTTAGAGCAGTAATTACAATACCGTGATACTATGAAACAAAAATATATCACTGTCCAAGGTTATCATGCCGTCAGAATCTTATACCAGCCCATGGCTAATATATATATATATATATATATATATATATATACACACATACATACATACATACATACACACACACACAAACATTAAATATGACAAAAGTGCATGTTAAAATTAAAAAAGATAAAAATTCTAACCAAAATATAAGAAAGTACTCAATATAAAAGCACTGTAGTATCTAATACCTAACAGTGGAAAGAAAATATAGTAAACTATTGGATGCATTTAGCACTTTCTTTTCTGCTGCAAATTAAAGTACAAACAAGATATCTGTATACTTACTCCCAGGGCAATTTATATCGCACCTTATTGGTGTTTCGTAACATCTAGTTTTTTTAGCCCAACGCTCAATCCCCAACCTGGAGGACCAGGACATACACAAATACACTACGGACAATTTAGCTTACCCAATTCACCTACAACACATGTGTTTGGATTGTGGAAAACCGGAGCACCCGGAGGAAACGCATGCGAACACAGGCAGAACATGCAAACTGCACATATTATCCAACATATGTTTTACACAACGGATGCCCTTCCAGCTGCAACCAAGTACTGGGAAACATCCATACACACTCATTCACACACATACACTCAGACAATTTAGTTTATACTATAACTATAGCGCATGTATTTGGACTTTGGGGGAAAACGGAGCACCCCGAGGAAACTCACGCCAACACAAGGAGAACATTCAAACTCCACACAGAAACGCCAACTGACCCAGCCGGGACTCAAACCAGCAACCTTCTTGCTGTGAGGCAACAGTGCTAACCACTGAGCCAGTGTCACCTTACTTTGGTATCAAGTTGATAAAAAAAACTAAAAAACTAAAAACTAAGTTAGACCTACCAGACTTTCATATAAAAAAAAATTTCAGAGACCATTAAAATAAAATATAATTAAATAAAATTTGGTTATATATATATATATATATATATATATATATATATATATATATATGTATGTAAAAATGTACTCACTGTTGCCTATTTTGGCCACTTCAATTTATTGTGCAAGTTTTTTTTTTTTACTATGGGTCACCCATATACAGACGCAGCACTAAAACACCGCTGTAAAGGTGTCAGGTGCCATTATTTCCCAGGTGACCACAGAAAAATGTATTTCTCACGACAAGAAAAGATATCAAGTAAAACAGGTTACAGTGAAATTGAAGATCAACATGTTCCCAGGAGACACCTGGAAATCAGGTCATGTTGTGTCACTGATTTAAATATCACGCGTCACACCCACAAGAAACGCGACACACCACTCACTCATTCATTCAGATCACAAACACACACAGCTAAATACGTCCTCATTAACATTTATTTTTTATAACTGATAATAAAAATAATGAATGAATGAATATAGCTTTAAAGAGGAACTACAAATAATCCGTTGTTACACAAACATGTTAGTACACCAGACTTCCAGATACAACGCGGGTCTGAAATACATCTTTTATTTTATTTTAATAATGTCAAAAATATGTCTTCGTCTTAATTTATTTGTTAATACTACGACACTGGTAGCGTTAAATAAACAACACACTTAAAGAGTGAGGAAACAACTTCATACCTTGAGCGAAGATAGCAAGACAACTCCCAAATAATGCTCCTTACGCATACAAAACTCAGTGTTTTATGATAAAAGGATACTGAAGACAGTCCTCTCCCAAGGCTCCAGCATATACAGAGCTGTTACAAGCAAATACTGGTAATAAAACCAAGATAATTGTTTCCAGGCATCTCCAAACGCCATGTTTTCTGTCGGCTCGTGTTGGTCCCACCGCCGCTCCCTTCCGGAGTGGACCACTGCGTGACATAATAAAAGTCACGTGACGAGGGAAACGTTGGCACCTAGTATCAAAATAAAAGTCCGACTGAAATCCGGATCATACGCTCACCTAAACAGAACAAATAACGTAATAAGCTGTTTTCATGTTTGTTAGGGATTCTAATGATTCGAGTACGAGATCAAGTGTTTACTTAACCCTCATAATGCATTTAAAATCATTGTAAGTACATTATACTTAATATAAGTACATACGACCTGGTTTCAAAGACTAATATAAGTAACTAAAATAACCCAGGATCAAGCCATAGATCAGTTAGGACATTTAAATGATTTTTTTATAAATTTGCGAGAGAAGAGAGAACGTTTTTGAGACAAAATAAAGTGTGAATTAATATTTTAAGTCATTACAAGTTTTGTAAATTTTAGCCCGAAATTAATCTTAAGCATTGTCTGTGAAACTGGGGTATATAACAGAGTATTATCTTTAAAAACTAAAAATACCTGAGTCTAAAATAACTAGAAAATGACATGTTTCTTAACAATTGAAATACATGCTAAACGAATATACACTACCTGACAAAAGTCTTGTCGTCTATTCCAGTTGTAAGAGCAACAAATAATAGCTTGACTTCTAGTTGATCATTTGGAAAAGTGGCAGAGGGTAGATTTTTCCAGCGAATCATCTGTTGAACTGCATCCCAATCATCAAATACTGCTGAAGACCTATTGGAACCCGCGCGGACTCAAGATTCTCACAGAAATCAGTCAAGTTTGGTGAAGGAAAAATCATGGTTTGGGGCTACATTCAGTATAGGGGTGTGCGAGACATCTGCAGAGTGGATGGCAACATCGACAGCCTGAGGTATCAAGACATTTGTGCTGCCCATTACATTACAAATCACAGGAGAGGGCAAATTCTTCAGCAGGATAGCACTCCTTCTCATACTTCAGCCTCCACATCAAAGTTCCTGAAAGCAAAGAATGTCAAGGTGCTCCAGGATTGGCCAGCCCAGTCACCAGACATGAACATTATTGAGCATGTTCGGGGTAAGATGAAGGAGGAGGCATTGAAAATCAATCCAATGCAAGAACGCTTTCTTTGCCATTCCAGATGACTTTATTTATAAGTTATTTGAGTCATTGCAGAGATGTATGGATGTAGTCCTCATGTGTGACTCATGGAAGTCATACACAATATAAAAAAATTTTCCACTGCACCATGACTTTATATTCTATACTGTACATTATTTCTGTTAAGTGACAAGACTTTTGTCTAAGCAAAGTCAGATCTTACTGTCCTAATTAAATAATTAAAAAACATGGTATGATCATATTTTATTTGGGTAAAATAAGCATAAATCTAGAGGCCTTTGCCTTTCATATAAGCCACCTCTGATACAAAATGATCAACTAGAAGTCAAGTTATTATTTGTTGTTCCTAAAACTTGGATAGGCGACAAGACTTTTGTCAGGTAGTGTATATAAATATATTTTGTGTGTATTTAGGGGGTTTCAAAGCACAATCGGCCACTTTTCTTAACAGACCAGCAAACCATTAAGAAATTAAATAATTTACATGTCACTTCACTTTAATTCCCATCAATATCCTCTCCTGGTACAAAAATACAATAAAAAAACTTAAAGAACATATCTTAAAGCCAATAGAATGAACTATATGGCAATATGAGATGTCATTTACATGAAGCTGATCACTTGTATGTGTTTGCATTTTACAACATCAGAAATCAAATAAAACCCTATAAATAAAATCACAAGTCTAACCCCATTCCTTTCCCTCCAAAAAACTCCCCCAAAACCATCTCCACATTTACTTTACAGTAAATGTGTCTGCAGATCCACTTCATCAAACTATCTAAAACAAGTGGTTTTGGATTGATTGTGTCCAGCAAATGTCTTTAGCAGTGACTGGCGAGGATGTTGAAGAAATGGTAAACCTCATCTTTATCAAACACAGCCACTTCAGTAGAGCATTCAGTGCACTTGACCGGGTGATACAGCTCTTCTTCATCCATTCCTGCTAATCGTGCATCAGTCAGACCTGCATTCGACTCTCTTTCGGCCTCTGTGAATGTGGACTCCTGACGTGCTTTCTTCCTGCAGTGGCTCTGCTTTCTTTTGTTAGCGGTTTTGTAGCGCAGAACCTCCTCTTTGTTGACAGCGCAGTTCATCACAAACATCGCTCTGTACTGCGTATGATATTTCTCATGCCTGTCGATTGAGATAAAAAAATAAAATTGATTCTTTTGTGATAGTAACCATTCTGCCTGATTTAACCATTTAGGTCTTTGGGTCCATTACATTGTAGATCACAAGTCAAGTAATGTTTTTATTTATTTATTTTATTTGCTTCCAGGGCATTTTATTCTATTTAAAGCCTCCTGTCCATGATATTGTAAAATATGATATACATGTCCATGAAAACAAAGCAGAGAATCCACTTTCTTCATCTTCTCAGGTCAATCGGAGTAAGAAAAATATTCTTCTGCTGTTCTTTAGGGTTATGATAATGAGTATTATGCAACACTGCAACTGTATCTGGAATAGAAGTTTGTCTGTAATATTGACAACAAGGGTGTCTAATCAACTAAACATCTGCTCAAAGATTGTAGGTCAGCCATTAGAAAAGCTATATGACTCAGTTGACCATATTAACTTGATAAGATTAGCTAAAAGTATCATCTCTGACCCTTATGTTTTGCATAATGAGTTTAAATTATTACCATGAAACCTGAGGTATAGAGTTCCTTACTAAAGTCAAATTAAAACACTGCTTTGTTTATCAGGCAATATTGAAACTAAATAAAACTCTTAAAAAAACAAAATCAACCAATTTATATTTTATGTCACACTCTATGTGACTGAAGTGTTTTGTTTAGGTGTGTTTGGTTGAAGTGTATGTGATTTTTTTGACAATAGTGTATATCAAACTGTCAATCAATACTGGACTTTTGTCATCCAATCAAATGGCAGTAAAGCTCTACCTGTTGTAATTTTAAAAAAAATATCTGTTCACTACGCTGAAGAGAAGCATGACACCCCTACCCCAACACTAAACCCAATCTTTAGAGTAACAAAAAGTAGTAGTTACTGTTGTACAGAGTCACAAAAATGATGCTATATTGATGTGTATATCCACAGCTGTATCCCTTCTAGGCTTTACCAAGAGACGGAGGTGTTAAGCAGCTGTTGAATACGAGTGCTCGCACTACAGATAAATGAAAGGTCCTGTGAAGTTAAAATAAAGTTTTTTTTTTTAGATGTCAGTTTCAGTGTGTTAGTTTTAAGGATAAGCTAGTGTGCTCCATAACAGTGACAAAATTCATGTTTAGAAAATATAAAACTGGTATAAACATCTAGAGCCTGCAGTTTGTCACTTCCACCTAAATGGATCAACCGTTTTCTTCACGTCACCGCATACTTCAGTTTCTCATCAAATCTTGACCAATCAAATGCTCTCTAGTAGTTTTTTTTAGCAATTTTTGTAGCAATTTGTAGCTCTGTGATCCGTACACCCCTACCTTTCAGCCTATCAGAATTAAGAATTTCCGCAGACCATGGAATAATATGAAATAATATTCACAGATGCACAATATGACATTACCTCTGACAGTCCAGACACAGTGTGGTCATACAGGCAGGACAGTTGAGCACAGCATCACTGCTGGGAAGAGCCTGGCTTTTGCCTCGTCTGTTCGCTGATGGCACTAACGGTCTCTGATTTCTATATCTGTATAAAAAAAATTTAATAAAATAATAAGTTCTGAAAACCAAAACCATTTGCGTTCAATTCTGAGTGACAAAAACTCTGGTTTCCCCCACAGTCCAAAGACATGCGGTATAGTTGAATTGAATAAACTAAAATGGCATCCGCTGTGTAAAACATATGCTGGATAAGTTGGAGGTTCATTCCGCTGTGGCGACCCCTGATGAATAAAGGGACTATTTCGAAGGAAAATTAATGGATCATAATGTATCATAACGCATCATAATGTAGCACAGTAGGGCAGCACAGTGGCGCAATGGGTAGCGATGTCGCCTCACAGCAAGAAGGTCGCTGGTTCGAGTCCCGGCTGGGTCAGTTAACATTTCTGTGTGGAGTTTGCATGTTCTCTCTGTGTTGGTGTGGGTTTCCTCCGGGTGCTCCGGTTTCCCCCACAGTCCAAAGACATGCGCTATAAGTGAATTGGGTAAACTAAATTGTCCGTAGTGTATGTGTGTAAATGAGTGTATGGGTGTTTCCCAGTGATGGGTTGCAGCTGAAAGGGCATCCGCTGCGTAAAATATATGCTGGATAAGTTGGTGGTTCATTCTGCCGTGGTGACCCCTGATTAATAAAGGGACTAAGCCGAAAAGAAAAGGAATGAATGAATTAACGAACCACAGCTTTAGAAAGCAAATGCCGAATCCTGGACATTTTAGGAAATTTAGAAACCCGGACGGACAAATTAGCCAAAAAAGTGCCAAAAAGCAGCATCTCTGTGGGTCTGCAGAGCAAGTGAGACTGTCTGTGGGAGTGTTGACAGTTCTCGCGCACACAGAACAAAATGGTTAAACGAGAGAGGATTTTCAACTACCTAATCGATCGCGGATGTTTGGTTATATTAGGCAGATACAAAATAGTGTAAAAGAATGATAAGAATAATAGTAAAAAAATAAATAAAAAGTGTCACTACATATACTTGGGCAGCCGTTAATATACCTGGGCGGCCGGCCTGCCCAAGTAAAGTCTGTGTGGGGACTCTGACGTAAATTGTGTATGTTTGTATGCATGTACAGTGTGTGCATATATAGACCATTTTGAGGGATGTAAACAATAACAATGGTTCTAAGATATTTCCTGTTATACATATTTAATTTCCGTATCTTCTGAGAATCCAAAAAGATCTACATATTGATAAAAAAATGTTATGATCGCTGTTATAATGCTAAGTTATGATTGAATTGCCTCTCGTTACAATTATGCAATAGTTTGACAACAAGCAGTAAATGTTCATGGGCCAATGACATCACTACATTATAAAATGGTCTATATACACATGCAAGTACTACTGTGTGGGTGTGTGTAAATAGATGTACATATGTGTGTACACGCATGCATTTATCCAAGTGTATATTTGTTGTTTATTTTGCTCTATTTGTTTATACATTTTTATTTTTTGTATTTGTTTATCCTTTTTTTTACCTGACATTATTGTCATTTTTAATACTGGTTTGTGAAGCGCTTTGGAGTTGCATGTATGTAGGAAAAGTGCTATTCAAACAAAAATGCATTATTATTATTATAATTATGGTTAGTAAACAACCACATTATATAGACAACATGTATATGAAACATCTCCCAAAGCCCCCTCTCCTGTTTTTTATTACTCCAACACGATATATGCCGTTTTAAAATAAACACTGTGCAAATGTCTTTCTTTTATTTTCCCCTAATATTTTCAGTAGCCATCTGTATCCCTATTGACTGTCTCTGATGCATCTCTGATTTTATGTTACTTTCTAATAATAAAAACAACAACTCACGCTTTTCTTTTTGCATCCACCCAAGCCTGGTCTCGGTCATCCTCGTGTGGGTCGTACAATAGCTCGTCATTAGTGAGAAAAGTGCGCTGCTTCCTCCTCTGACCCTGAGAAGCGCCTGATAAACCATGTTAATAACCGTTACCCATGCTGTATAATGCGTGAAGCACATTTAAACATTTTAGATGTTCATAAGTGATTACCAGCTGTAGCATCTTCATCCGAGTCGGAGTCAAAGTAGATGCTGTCATACTCTTGAGTCGGTTGTTTGTTTGCTGTAGACGTGCTGTCACTGGTCCCAGTTGCTTGACCTAGAAATTAAATACTGATTATAGTATTTACACCGTGTTTAGCTGTGCCTTTACTGAATGAGCACTGTGCTCCGTCCGGCAGATCGCACTAATATGTCTTTTGTTTCTTTTTCATTCCTTTAAAACCTGTTTTAACACATTTTAATCATTTTTATTCTTTGTTGTTTTTTATTTTCTCATTCTTGTAATTTATTTTTCTTTTATTCTTGTTCACGTAAAGCACTTTGAATTACCATTGTGTATGAAATGTGCTATATAAATAAACTTCCCTTGTCTTGCCTTACTACAACATGCGACACAATTCCAGCGACAAGCAATTTGACTGCAATTATATTATATTATAGTTGGCAGTGCTATAGTGTGAATATATAAAAGACCAAAATTATTTTACCCTTATGAGCTTCTAACAAGCAAATCAACCTTTTTTACCCATACAAAGTCTAATTTTATTCTTGATTTTAATGGTTAAGAATAATGTCACCTCGTTATATCAAATGATGGCCACAGCCATACTACTCTGCAGCCCAAGTCCAGTTACTCACTGAAGCTAAGCAGGGCTGAGCCTGGTCAGTACCTGGATGGGAGACCACTTGGGAAAACTAGGTTACTGTTGGAAGTTATGTTAGTGAGGCTCAACCTGCGGTCTGTGTGAGTCCAAATGCCCCAGTATAGTGAAGGGGACACTATATTGTCAGTGAGCGCCATCTTTTGGATGTGATGTTAAACCGAGGTCCTGACTCTCTGTAGTCATTAAAAAACTCATGGCACTTCTTGTAAAGAGTAGGGCTGATTCTCAATTGCAAGAACGCAGAGAACGGACTTGCATTTTTGTGAAGAGAGGTCTTGTCAGGTCACCTCGGAAGAACAAACTTGGGAGACCGCGAGAACAGAGAACGAGTCCTGTGAGGAATGAGATGCTGCGTTCTTCCTGATGGTCACATGACCTTCACGCGTTTTTTAATGGAAAATGATTTAAACATTACAGCATTCATACATCGATTTATTGTTTTTCCCCATTTCAATACATATACTATGCATAAAGACTTTACAAATATACGTTGCACAATACAAATAAAACAATACAAAAAAAAAAAGATTTTAATATAAATTTCAGTAAATAAACACCCTTAATGTGTTTGTGCCTTTATTAAGATTTTCATGGTTATGTTTACTTTCACCGTCTCATTTAAGGAAACTCCTGAGGTAAATAAGTGTCATCTCTGAACTTTAATAATAAATCTATATGAAATGCTGCGCTTCCCACCTCCAGTCGCAATGACTTCTGGGACTTCTAGAGCAAGTTCGGCGCTCAAGTCTGCATCGACGCATCCTCGATACCAAGAACACATCGGGAACTTTTACGCATCCTCCGTTCCTGCGTTCCTGATTTTGGAATTGAACTTTGGCAGATAATGATAATGACGTTACACGAGAACACGAGGACGCAAGATCGCTGAAGAACACATATTGAGAAACAGCCCATGTGTCCTGGACAAATTTCCTCCATCGGCCCTTACCCATCATGGCCTCCCAATCATCCCCAGCCACTGAATTGGCTCTATCACTGTCTCTCCACTCCACCAATAGCTATTGTGTAGTGAACTAATGCTGTTGTCCTGTGGCTACCTTCACATCATCCAAATGGATGTTGCACACTGGTGATGGAGGCCGCCCCTCATGATTGAGGGTGTATGGCCATACACAATAAATGTGCTATATAAATACACATTACATTACAAATGATTATTATTCATTATTATTATTCCTAGAGTGAATCTTGAAACAACTTATTAGCATTCAGTAATGCTTCCTAGTTTAGCAGTTACTAACACAGATTACTCACATAGGCTGAAAAATGTGGATATTGTTTTTAATCTCTTTATAGATTGTGAGCTCCTCATTATCCCTACAGTACAAGAATACTATTTGAGCCATAAAAATCATGATTTATCAAATAATATCAAATATATGATATCATATAATATAATATATAATATCAGATATCAAATATCAGAAATACATTTACATTTTTTCATATTATTAGTTCATATTTCATTATTTAGAGGGTTAAAATGTATTTACTGTTATATACAGTATATTTAAAAGTGAAACGCTGGTAAATTCAGGTTTTGTTGCTAGGGCTGCACAATATATCGTTTTAGCATTGATATCGCAATGTGCAAGTCTGCAACAGTCACATCGCAAGATCTGGAATGTCAAGTTGGGAGTATAATAAACCAGAAGCCTCAATTCAAAACACGTGATTTGTGGAGTCACCGCAACTTTAATCTAATAGTGTGAAAGTGGTTTTAAGGCCTGTGACTAAGATTTCAAGATAATTTAAACCATTTGGGCACAAGACATTTTAATTTGCTACATTAACTTTGCCACTTATTAAATAAGTAAATATGAATCGTTTAATTAGTTATACAATGAAGACTATACGGTGTTATTTTAGATTTGATCATTTCCTTTCTGTACCTGAATACTGTTAGACACCCCTGAAAACAATAAAGCACTGTGATTTCTTTTTTTTTAATCTTTGGTCTATTGTTTTCGTCTGTGCTTTAATTAGTTTATTTTATTTTGTATATTTTATTCACATACATTTCAATCAGTTATGAATTCTATCCAATGGCAAGTCATCTTGTGAAATTATATTCATATCGCAATACATACAGTTGAAGTCAGAATTATGAGGCCTCCTGAATTATTACCCCTCCTGTATATTTTTTCCCCCATTTTTTTAACGGAGAGATTTTTTTCCCCAACATATTTCTACACATAATAGTTTTAATAACTAATTTCTAATAACTGATTTCTTTTATCTTTGCCATAATGACAGTGCATAATGTTTTACCAGATATTTTTCAAGATACTAGTATTCAGCTTAAAGTGACATTTAAAGGCTTAACTAGATTAATTAGGCAAGTCAATGTATATCATATTATATCATATTATAATATCATATAATAATATTGAGCTTAAATAGTAAAAAAAAAATTAAAACTGCTTTTATTCTAGCCAAAATAAAACAAATAAGACTTTCTCCAGAATAAAAAATATTATAGGAAATACTGTGAAAAAATCCTTGCTCTATTAAACATCATTTGGGAAATATTTGAAAAAGAAAGAAAAAAAAACATTCACAGGATGGCGAATAATTTTGCCTTCAACTGTATATTACAACTATCGTAATGTCAGTTTTTTCCAGTATCATGCACCCCTATTTGTTGCATGTATACGAGTCATGTTTTATTAACCCAGAGGTGCACAGATGTTGATGAATGAGTGAAACCTTGTGTTGCGGACGCCGTCCAGCTGCACTCCAGGCTCTTCATGGTGCTGCTGAGCTCAGCCTCCATCTCCTTCTCAAACTCATCTCCACTGGAGGACTCGCTCTCCCCCGTCAGATACTCTCTGATCAGCTTCCTCTTCTGCTCTGGCGTCCCGTTCAGGAGGACATCCAGCTCATCCTCAGAGCTGAGAAAATACAGTTGAAGTGAAGTTAGTTTGACGATTGAGTTTAGAGTTTCATAAACAAACTCTCTGATCATCTCATGACATTTGAGCTCAGAACAAAAAAGATATACAGTTGAAGTCAGAATTATTAGCCCTCCTAAATTATTATTCCTCCTGAATTATTAGCCCTCCTGTATATTTGTTTTACCAATTTCTGTTTACCGGAATGAAGATTTTCAACACATTTCTAAACATAATAGTTTTAATAACTCATTTCTAATAACTGATTTATTTTATCTTTGCCATGATGACAGTAAATAATATTTGACTAGATAT
>CAIGQW010018857.1:0-12727 GCA_903798125.1 Danio choprae
ATGCAAAATAGTGCAAAAAATGACAAACTACAACATTTCAACAAAATTGTATATCTTTTTTGTTTCCTTTTTGTTTCTCTTGATTTTTGCTATTTTGTTTATTGTATTTAATATTTTTCCCTAATACATACATTTGGGCTACTCATTTTTGAACCATTATTGTAAGTTATTTTGTTAGATTAGCTCCAGCTTTGGCTTCAGTACTGACTAAACTAATGTATATGCACAAATATAATAAAGCATCCTATAGAAAATATTAATTTAAATAAGAGATTTGTGGGGGGTGTACTCATATATGCAGAGCACGGTATATGTATATGTATATTATGCACTCGAAAAATATTTTTGCTGCTTGTTCAAACTACTTATTTAAAATGATCTGAAACAACTAAATTTTTGATATTTCTTTGGGACAACTTAATTGAACTTACTTTATGTTCAATCCACTTAAATTTGTTTAACTTTGTTTAAACTAGTTAACTTCATTTTGTGTTGGGACAACATGAAGGATTTATGTTGAATCCTGACTGTTTTTACAGTGTGGACACAATCCTTCAAACGAGTGTCCAAAGTTTAATAAGAAAATATATTATAAGCAATGAATTGGGCAAAATCCTGTTAGATTAACCGTTGTTTTACAAAAAAGACCTGCCCATTTTATTGACAAATTGATATATTATTTAGTGAAAATAATTTAAAAGCTGCAATGAAATATCATTGAATTAATTACTTTATTCTGCTATAGAATCAAAAGAAAAACTTTAATGACCAACAGTAATATCCATTATTGCAAACTACTCATCATTTTTCTTCAAATTTCACTGTTTTCAGTTGAAAATATGGTGAGTAGACAATGTGACAAAAGTATAGAAGTCCATCCAGTCCATTTGATCATTGTCAAGATTCAGGGTTTTTCTGACCACAGTCTTTATTGTACATTCATGCGGACCTTTGCAAAACTGGCAGGTACACAGCTGATTACACAATTAAAATTCAACCCCCAGACAGGCTTACATATCTCAAGAGAGAGAGAGAGAGAGAGAGAGAGAGAGAGAGAGAGAGAGAGAGATGATATAAATCAATTTTATTGTGTTACATTCTGACTTAATCCCTTGTTTTAATATGGCCTGTATTTACAGAATTATACGATCAGTCAGTCCTTTTGGGCATTCGGCACAGCAAACAAGACTTTAGCTCAGAATAAGCTAATTATATACTGATTCAGATGAATGAGCAATCTGCATTGTTTGTTTCCGAGAGGACAGATAGACCTGCCTAAGGTGGAAGAAACTGTAACCTGCATGAAGGGAAAAGGGAAGTGCTAATGCAACTGAATTAAAGCAAGACACTTCAGGTAAAAAGGGTGAAAAAAATAAACTAATAGTTAGCAACTTGCCAAGTTGATTGCCAAGTTGATTAAGAATTGCAATTTCTTTTATTGCATTGTATTAAATATGCATGTAAGACAATATATTATTAAAAATTGCACTCATTTGCAAAAAAATTTACTTTTGACACAATAGAGTTAAAGGTTTTTACAGAGGGGAATTTTGGGAATCTCCTTTTATCACTCCATAACTTGAGGAAAACACAGCGAGAAAAAGATACATTTTCACATTCTTTGTGAAGTAAACTGGTGTATTTTCAGGTAAAATGTGTACGATCATATCCCTCTGTAAAAAAATAAAACCTTAAGAATATAGATATAAAGTAAATTAAATTATGCTGATGTGGATATTCATGTGCGTTGATTGATTAGGAATTTATTTATTTGTTTGTTTGTTTGTTTGTTTGTTTGTCTATTTTCTAAACTCTTTTGGCTAAAAGTGCAAATGAAGCCTTATTTATTGACATTTGACACACAAAAAATCTGCACATTAGATGAAGTTAGGCTCAAAATTCTGCTTTTTGATTTTGAGCATGGTAGATTTAAGGGTTTTTACCGAGTGGATTTTGGACATCTCTTTCCTTACCACTTCATAATTTGGTGGGTGGAATGAAATCTGTTTTCACAAAATACTGTAGAATAAAATGTTGTGTATAATCAGCCATATTATGTATGAATGTATCCCTCTCTAAAAAAAACAAAAACAAAAAAAAAACGTCAGAACACACAGAAGACAGAAGTAAAACTGAGCAGTTTAGTATAAGATCTGCTGGAGATTTATGGCTCGTTGCTATATTTCTTTAAGAAATATTTGTGTTTTAATTCAAATCGACAGACACAAAGGATAAATAGCAAATTCAGATTTTTGTTTCTTTGCCATAGACTGAAAAAAAAACACTTTATGAAAAGCTCAAAATCTCAGAAGTGACATGTGCATGAATAAACAGTGTGTTTGCCTGCAGTGTCTCACATTAAAGCAAGGCTTATGGCTTCTTTTGGAGCGTTCATGTTGAGAGCAAACTCATAAAACGTCATGAAAGCAGCAGAATTGTGTCAGGAAAGAGGGTTATCAGAAAGCGAGGCCATCCGTAAAGTACTTGAGAGACACTAAGGGATCACTTGGTCTTGTTATTGCTATGGAAACCAGTGCATAATGGCCTAATTTCATTTTTCAGGTCCTATTGACTTAGTAGAGTGATTTTCAAAACATACACAAAGCCAGGGAAAAGTGCAGTCTTTCTGGGGGTTTTTTTTCTTCCACTCCATTTTTTTTTTCATGATGGTAAAAGTTGTATAAAGGAGAGCTGAAGCTGAATGATGGTTTGTGCAGGAGATGCACCCCATTGTTTAAAGGTCAATACATAGTGAATTATCCCATTTTTCTGTTGTGCATCCCAGCAGGCCTTTTCTCTCTGGAGACCGAATATGTCTTTCAGAAATGATAAAGATTTTGTGAGCTCTATTTTGTTATCTAAATAATGGCCTTTTTTCTTGATGTGAGAAGTGAGAAATGGGGATTTTATATATATACATATATATATAGGTTTTTTTCGATCACGTGATTCTGGTGACACGTGAAATTTAGATGGAGGGCAGAAAGTAAAAAACTGAATGGGAGACATAGAGGAAAGTTAGTTTTTTTTTTTTTATTTATACCATATTTCAAAGGAGATATAAATAGAAAATAACTACATATGTTGGGCATGATGCTTTTATAATGAAGAGGGCCGAGTTTTCTACTGAACTAAAATATATTTGTCATTGAGGCGGTACATACTGTATAAGCTATTACGCTACATGAAAAATACTATAGGAAATGCTATAGTGTTTGGAAGCATACTATAGATAATTACTTCAATTAAACTGTCGTAGTAATTATATTGTTGCTATGGTACAACAAAACTGTAGTAATAAACAAATTATTCAGTAGGCTTCAGTTCTCTACACTATAATTATACACCATCACAATGCACAATGCACATTTACACTGACGTTACAGTATTTATTACAGTTTATCAGTTTACTATTAACAAAGAGTTGTACACATTATACACTTTACTCTGTGGTTCAAAAACATGTTTATTATAAATTACTATCGTTTTTTTCTCCCATGCGGACATCTTCCAGATATCACGAAATAACAGATGGAAGCATACAAAGGCGTGGATGCATAGTCTACATTATTACTTATTTATTTTTGTAAGGGGGAAAAGTGCTCCACAATAATAACTCTTTTGTCGCAAGAATTGCATTTCTTTTTTGTTCTGTCGATGAACTTACCATCAACAAACATTCACTGCTGCTGTGCATATAGACATTAATGTTATGGTTGTTTATTCCACCGAAACACCAGTAAAGACTTGGATTATTGCAAAACAAGACGGAGATTTCATTGCAACGATTACATGGCAGGGTACGTTATTTATATTCTCCTGTAAGCGTGGTAGTGTTTGTATCTGATTTTTATATAACACATTAACATATTTATACACATAGCTAGGCCTGTATATAATCTTTATTGGTGCTGTCAAACGAATTATCACGTTCAAAAAAAGTTTGTACACATGGATGTATTGAATGAATGTTAATTACATGCTGCCTTTTCTTCCGTTTTTCAGCCAGTTTCTTGAACCTTCCCCCCTTTATGAGTAAAAACTTTTGTAAGACTATAAAAGCTGTTTGGCATTTCTTATTTTGGCCAATTTAAACAATTATAAACTACATAAAACAAACATTTTGATGTTCTAATAGTGACTCCTATGCAGAAGAATCACTTCCTGCCCTCCATCTGAGTCTTGCAATCAAGGACGTTATGTGAAAACAACCTATATGTATATTTATTTATACAACAGTTCTGTCTGGTTCTTGAATCTGATTTGCTGATAGCCGTGTGATATTCTCACACGAGGAGAGCATGCAAACTCCACACAGAAATGCCAACTGACCCAGCCGAGGCTCGAACTAGAGACCTTCTTGTTGTGAGGCGACAGCGCTACCCACTGCGCCATCGCGCTGTCCCCATGACTATGCATAAAATAATCTAATAAAAGTTCCAGTTTGCAACATCAAGCACCATAAAGAAACATTTTTTTACAGTTAAAAATTAATGCGAGTGAATGAGACTGGAAGTCTTGAGACAATTGACCCTTCGTCGGCAGTTTGACAGGCGATTTGGCCAATCATAATGTCGATATTCTGTGCCCCCTGTCACTTTCAGCCATTTTGTCAACAGGCATCATAATAAAGTGAAATTGGCGATTGACATGAAAATGGTGAAAATGTCTTCGTATTAGACTTGCACACAGCAGACAGCAGGCACTCAGAAAGGCTGGGCAATATACAATTCCATCCTTTCCTGAAACCTAGAGAAGTGTATGAAATGGAAACGTTAGTGTGGATGGATCACCATCAGCTGTCAATCATTGGAGCTGCCACTGGATGAATGGATGACTTGAAAAGTGAAGACTTAAGACTGCGGAATTAATATTTTCTGTTATCGGACTGGCACAACCCGCATATCTTTAGTTTATGGAGATTTGAAATGTAATGGGATGATAAACGCTTGATGGACATAAACAAGTGGGAGGTGGGGTTTGTGAATGGTCCATTAGGTTCCAATGGCTGTGTCTGCTTGTGCTTCAAAGAATAAGGTCAAAAGTCAGATGGAGACATGCTGATACACCAATAAACATATGATCAATAAGTCATTACAACATTACACATGATCAAAGTAAGTTAACCATGTTTCAGCTTAGTTTAGGTCAGTTTAATGCGATGTAATTGAAAGCAAGACTTTTGGCACATCAAAAAGGAAGATATTCATGACTAAAACTGATACTGTCGACACAGTTTTGAGGACGAATTCTCCAGCGCTCTCCATAGACTGCAGATAGCGCAGTCATTTGCATGCTCGGCTATTGTTTATTTGTCAAGTTCTCTGTTATCACCATCACAATGAGAGGCCTTGATCACGCACAAACATACACAAAGTTTGTCATAGATCATTTATTTTGGGAGCGGGTGTTAATCTGGAATTTTAACAGTGTTTTTGAAAGCACCATCTGCCACCTGAGAAATGCAGCTCATCTGCGTTTGATGTTCGTCCGAGCTGCAGAAAGCGTCTTTATTCACAATTGGCTGTCAGGGGATTCGTGGCTCTTTTTCCTCTTTGTATCTTTAAAGACTGCTGTAAATAGTGCAGTCGTTCCTCCGGGATTTGAACCAAAGTTTGTTTAGAGAGATGAAACCGTGCACGAGCGTCTTGGAGATGCTGATCCCACTATGGCACTGAAAAAACTCTTCACTTGCGTCACTTTGACTTAGGAAGAATGGCAAATGGTCAGCAATGAAACATCACGCTCAATTTAGCTTGTCGATACTTCTTGGCCAGACTGTTTTAGCGGCGGCAGTATATCTTGAATGAATAGGATTTATGGATTCCGGCTGGGGCCGAATAATGCTGTGCGGCCCTGAGAAAAGGTCACCTGACAGATAAAACCAAATCTTAAATACGTTTCAAATCACCATTCTCAGATAGTGTTTGCGCAACTGTTGCTGGTTATTTTTATACATCATTTAACCTTTAAACCTCTTTTACCCTTTCAGGGGTGTTAAAATCATTATAAAGGTTTCTGTAAATGTTTAAACCGTAATTAGTCTATATTATACTTTGAAATGTGGGTAAGGTGCAATTTTTTTTTTATATTAAATCAATTTAATTGGACATGGCGGCACGGTGGTGCAGCGGATAGCGATGTCGCCTTACAGCAAGAAGGTCGCTGGTTTGAGCCTCGGCTGGGTCATTTGGCATTTCTGTGTGGAGTTTGCAGGTTCTCCCCATGCTGGTGTGGGTTTCCTCTGGGTGCTCCGGTTTCTCCAACAAGTACAAAGACATGGGCTATAGGTGAATTGGGTAAGCTAAATTGTCCGAAGTGTATGTATGAGAGTGTATGGGTGTTTCCCAGTGATGGGCTGCAGCTGGAAGGGTATCCGCTGTGTAAAACATATGCTGGATAAGTTGCCAGTTTATTACGCTGTGGCGACCCCTAATAAATAAAGGGACTAAGCCGAAAAGAAAATGAATGAATGAATTATTTTTTTTAGCAGATTGTTGATATAAATATAATTACGTCTATATATCCTTTTTATCCATATTTAAGTTGTTGCTTTAGTTTACTTTAGTAAATCTAAGCTTTGGAAACCATGTGTAGAAGGTGGGTTTATTATATTTAGCTAAAACTACAAACTAACCCTGACCAAAACAAACAGCAAATAGTTAATATTATTAATGTATTTACTAACATGAACAAACAATGAACATACATTTATTGCAGTGTTTTTTCCATCTTTGATAACGTTAGTCATTCGTTGTTAGTTCATTAACAAATGGTAACAACTTTTGATATTTTATAGGCCATTTTTAAATGTTGAACTATGACTATTAAATACATTAACTTTAACTAATCGGAAACATAAACAAAAACTGCATATTGAACAATCTCTTTGAACAATATCCTTGTTACACATTCTGTGTACTTACTATATTAATAATGATTAATTACAGAAAGTTATGCTTAACTAACCCTAATTTTAACTTGCATGCTAACCCTAACACTAAACCTGAATTGATTAATACTACATTCATTCATTCATTTTCTTTTCGGCTTAGTCCCTTTATTAATCTGGGGTCGCCACAGCGGAATGAACCGCCAACACATCCAGCATGTTTTTACGCAGTGGATGCCCTTCCAGCTGCAACCCATCACTGGGAAACATCCATATACACCCATTCACACTCATACACTACGGACTTACCCAATTCACCTATACTGCATGTCTTTGGACTTGTGGGGGAAATCGGAGCACCCGGAGGAAACCCACGCAAACACGGGGAGAACATGCAAACTCCACACAGAAATGCCAACTGACCCAGGCGGGGCTCGAACCAGCAACCTTCTTGCTGTGAGGCGATTGTGCTACCCACTGCGCCACCGTGCTGCCCCATTAATACTACAGTTAACAGTTAAATGAATAGTTACACTGTATCAAGGACTGTTATTTATTTATTTATTTATTTATTTTTTAATTTATTTATTTATTTTTTTATTTTTTTATTTATGTATTGTATATGTATGGATTTATTTATTTTTGTATTCATTTATTTTTATTTTATATGTATGCATTTATTTAGTATTTATTTATTTGTATGCATTTCTTTATTTATTTCTTTAGTATATTTTTACATTTATTTATTTATATTTATTTGTATGCATTTCGCTGGTTCGAGCCCCGGCTGGGTCAGTTGGCATTTCTGTGTAGAGTTTGCATGTTCTCCCCATGTTCGTGTGGGTTTCCTCTGGGTGCTCTGGTTTCCCCCACAGTTCAAAGACATGCGCTGTAGGCGAATAGAATAAACTAAATTGCGAGAGTGTATGGGTGTTTTCCAGTGCTGGGTTGTGGCTGGAAGGGCATCTGCTGCGTAAAACATATGCTGGATAAGTTGGCGCTGTGGCGACCCCTGATTAAAAAAGGGACTAAGCTGAAAATAAAATAAATGAATGAATGAATGAATGAATAAAGTTGGCAGTTCATTCCGCTGTGGCAACGCCTGATTAATAAAGGGACTAAGCCGTAGGTAAATGAATGTATGCATTTATTTATTTATTTATTTAGTATTTATTCATTTATTTATTTACCAAATATTAATTATCACATGATCACAGAATAAAAGCTGCATGTATCCCACACTTTTAATAGTTTGTAGGTCACTTTTTCCCCGTGCCACTCAATGAGCTTATAGTCTGGAGCTCAGCATCTGCCGTCCGTCATTCCTCCAACCTGCTGTCAGGCCTGGCTGATCTCTGTCTCTGGCCATGTGGAGTGTGACGTGAGCCCTCCATCACTCGCTGCTGTCTAAAAAAGGACACGGCACTGTGCGTGATGCGCTCTTGTGAAAAGGAACCAGACAGTGACTCAGTTTAATAATATGATTTCAAGATATGTAACAGCAACCCACAGAGGAGTATTTAAAGTGAAAAAAATGTGTAAAGCAATTGTGGAGGTCTCTTGACATCATCAGTGACATCATCGTCACTACTACACAATATGTGGTTGAATCTGTCTGCTGCCCGTGTTTAGTTGTTTATTGTGCCATATTTGTCTTGCTAAATGTAAAGTAGTAAAGAAATGATGTGTGATTTATCTGTCTTAAATGCATTTTCCTTTAGGTTTAGTCCCTTTATTAATCAGGGGTCACCACAGCGGAATTTACCACCAACTTATCCAACTTATAACTTCCAGCTGCAACCCATCACTGGGAAACACCCATACACTCTCATTCACACACATACACTAGGGCCAATTTAGCTTACCCAATTCACCTATAGCGCATGTCTTTGGACTTGTGGGGGAAACCAGAGCACCCGGAGGAATCCCATGCAAACATGAGAAAAACATGCAAACTCTACACAGAAATGCCAACTGACCCAGCTGGAGCTCGAACCAGCAACCTTCTTGCTGTGAGGCGGCAGCGTTGTTCATTGTCTGCCAGGAGCAGCTGACTCAGGAGAAAAGTCAGACTTTCCTCTCCCCACATATGTCCTCCAGCTCCTCCAGGGGATCCCGAGGCGTTCCCAATCAAGACATAGTCCCTCCAGTGTGTCCTGGGTCTTCCCGGGGGTCTCCTCCCTGTGGGAATAGCCAGGAACACCTCCATAGGTAGTTGTCAGGAGGCATCCGAAACAGATCTCATCTGGCTTCTCTTGATGTCCTCTCGGATTTCGTTCTAGGTGACAGAGCTCCTCGCCCTACTCAAACTTCTAAAATGTCAAAAAAAGTCCCTTTGTTCAACTTTTCAACATTAAATGCTGTTGAAGCAGTGAACAAGCTCCCATGATGCAAACGGAAAGCAAACCCAGAAAAGAACCCAGCAAACCCAGAAAAAACCCAGAAAAGACCAATTAATCACAAGATACTCTGTAAAAACATCCATAAAATTTACAGTAAAAAATTTACTGACAGCTTTTTGCCAGAATTTTGACTTGTAAGTAAGATAATAAGAATAGTAAACCATAAAAGAGCAGCACGGTGGCGCAGTGGGTAGCACAATCGCCTCACAGCTAGAAGGTCGCTGGTTCGAGCCCCAGCTGGTTCAGTTGGCGTTTCTGTGTGGAGTTTGCATGTTCTCCCCGTGTTTGCCTGGGTTTCCTCCGGGTGCTCCGGTTTTCCCCCACAAGTCCAAAGACACGCAGTATAGGTGAATTGGGTAAGCTAAATTGTCCGTAGTGTATGTGTGTGAATGGGTATGTATGGACGTTTTCCAGTGATGCGTTGCAGCTGGAAGGGCATCCTCTGCGCAAAACATATGCTGGATAAGTTGGTGGTTCATTCCGCTGTGGCGACCCCAGATTAATAAAGGGACTAAGCCGAAAAGAAAATGAATGAATGAATGAATAAACCATAAAGAGGTCTCAAAATTGTACGGCAAACTACCATTATTCAATCATTCATTCATATAGTATTATATACCAATGTTTTGAAGTTCTAACATCTACACATTATACTTTGTTGTTACACAGACAAAAACAACCATAAACATGGTGGTGAGAAAGTCAGATGATGCACCAAAGCTCATCACAAGTAACTTTTCCCACAAGCAGAAACACATACTAATGGGGTGCTCAGGTACAGTACTAAACACCACTGAAGTAACACACGAAGTTAAAGTAATGCAATAAATATTATTCATCAAAACAGATGTAACTTAAAACTCTATGTACATCACTGATAAGGGAAAAAACTTAAAAAGAACCATAGTATAATGTCAACTAAAAATCATAAAAAAGTGAAGTGTCATGCAGGGAATTCTTGGAAAGTCAATTGACAGTTTTCCACTATACATTAGGAAACTGTTAACCAGGTTACAGATTTTTACTGCAGCATTTTTACATTCGTTTTTTTTACCATTGAAATCACACCATTTTAGAGTGTAAAATACACTGTTATTTAATGAATATTGTAAACTTCTGATGAAAAAGTCTGCATTTTTCTTAGCCATCGGGAAATATTTGTTTTGAGCACTTTACTACATTTGGGAAGTGACATTTTTGAGACTAACCAGCCTAACCATGAACCGCTCAAACAAACCGTCTCTGAAAGCACTTCAGTGTCTATAATATTCATCAAAGTCAATTCCTGAGTGTTCACTTGTAGACGTCTCTGCTTTAGCAGTAATAGTTCAGACCAGTTTTGATTTAGCTTATAAATATTTATTGATTACAATTCTTTGAGGGATTGCACTCGACAAAGAACACAACCCGGTTTCAATAGCACGAGCTCATGAGAAGAATAGATATTTTTTTTCTGGTTGTTGGTATAAAAGCGTGGCTGTCGTGAGCAGGCGTGCAGCACACAAAATGACAGTGACATTGAAGGGGATTGTGTGACAGAGGAGAAAATAAATCTGCAAATTGCATTTGTTTTCAATTCCCATATCCAGCCTTGCTTTAGCAGCTGGCTTCTCAAGATAAAACAAACTGTATTTGCACATATCAAAAAGCTTGTAATGCTCCTCTAGCAAACAAACTAAAGGTTTTTTTTGGGGGTTTTTTTTTTTTGACGTGCCAAAGAACTCAGCTCTCATGAAAGAGTAACTTCAATAATAGAAATGTGAAGTAGAGCTCATAGCAGGCTGTTATCCAACATGCATACATGCAGCACACGGCAAGAGTGGAAATACTTTCATTTAGTGGAGTATCTTTCTTCATAAATTGTAATATCACAATTTTGAATTGAATTGAATTGAATATCACAATTTCAAAGGAAACAAAGGAATTGTTTAAAAGCGTATTTAAATATTCCTCACATTTTCTCACATTTTTGCATCATGTGAATGATTAGTGTAAAATATACATGTTTTCCTTTTAAGAAATAAAATGAATAATATTGTAGTATGTTTTGGCAATATTGTACTATGATATAGTGGTTTTCAAACATCAAAACTAAGGATTTATTCAGCAAGTTGTTCTGCACATTAGAACGTGTTTTGCATCATTGTTTTAATTTAAGCAATTTTTAAATTTTCATTGAATGTTCAATTGGGCAGCACGGTGGCGCAGTGGGTAGCACAATCGCCTCACAGCTAGAAGGTCGCTGGTTCGAGCCCCGGCTGGGTCAGTTGGCATTTCTGTGTGGAGTTTGCATGTTCTCCCCGTGTTGGCGTGGGTTTTCTCTGGGTGCTTCGGTTTCCTCCACAAGTCCAAAGACATGCGGTATAGCTCAATTGGGTAAGCTAAATCGTCCGTAGAGTATGTGTGTGAATGAGTGTGTATGGATGTTTCCCAGTGATGGGTTGCAGCTGAAAGGGCATCCACTGCGTAAAACATATGCTGGATAAGTTGGCGGTTCATTCCGCTGTGGCGACCCCAGATTAATAAAGGGACTAAGCCGAAAAAGAAAATGAATGAATGAATGAATGTTCAATTATTTATTATATTTTAATGAATTGTCTTTTAGTCTTTTTTTAATACTTAGACATTTCCACTATGCTTCCAACCAACCACAAAGTTTTTACCCATTTATGAGAAAGTTTTATTATATATGTAGCCTGTATAAAATAAAAAAATATTGCACGTTAAACTGAATACTTTATCTTGTAAAAATAACTAGTAAAATCATATGTACTGTCATTATGGCAAAGACAAATAATTGTATTTATTAGAAATTAGTTATTAAATCTATTATGTTTTAAAATGTGTTGAATAAATCTTCTCTCTACATATATATAAAGGCTTCATCAATATCTGTTACACTGAATGATTGTGAAATATTTTTACCCATATTTTAATATTTTAATTTCAATATAGTTATTCATTCATTCATTTTCATTTCGGCTTAGTCCCTTTATTAATCTGGGGTCGCCACAGCGGAATGAACCGCCAATTTCAATATAGTTATTGGAACATAAAAAAAGACCCATTACTTCCATGTTTTATTCTCTTGATGTGAAACTTGATTGATCTGACATAGACAGCAAGACATGTGCTTTTTTCAGAATATAAAATGCATTGCACAAAAACAGTGAAAACTGCCTAAGATGATTTACAACACTTCAGTATGTCTGTATGAATTAGAGGAATGCTTGCAATCTCATTTTATTCCTAGGATTGTCATTGTAGCTCTTGTGAGTCTGGAATTCATTTAGATAAAATCTCATCTGATACATTGCACCTGAGTCACAATTCAAACTTTGCTTTAGTCTGCAGTGCCTGGATTATTTCACTCAAGTTATTATTTTACACACACACACACACACACACACACACACACACACACACACACACA
>CAIGQW010018868.1:0-12151 GCA_903798125.1 Danio choprae
TAGTTGATTTCAGCTGTGTTATTACCATTAGTTTCAGAACCACAAAAAAAGTTATTTTAAACAATTAGTGTTAACAGAAATAAAAGGAAATGTTTCAGCTAGTTGCTCAGTTCCATTTTAATGTAGTTTAACCTAATGTATTCAAATAACTTAGACAAAAATAATTATATATATTATATTTGGTTACATTTCATTTCATTGCATGCCTTTTCAAACTTTAAATAATGAAATGTATTGTGATCCAAGTAATTTGAAAGGTTGAAAACTTTTTATGATTTGTTTACATTTCTGGTCAGATTAAGTATGTTTTTGATTTATTTTTTGACACTGTATTTGCTCAAATGTTAATGAACCATCACACCTTTTATATACACTTTATTAGGGCTGCACGATATTGGAAAAATCTGAGATTGCAATATTTTGTTTTGCTGCAATATATACATTGCGATATGAATATAATTTTTATCAGATGATTTGAATAGTTCTATTTGGGAAGATTTCATTCATTTTGATCGACTGGGCTGATCAAGTCTTTTTCTATGGAGTACAACCGCATAAAATATAATAAATTACAAGCATATATAAATTCGACAGAGCAGAAATAAAAGTTAAATAAACAGTGCTTTATGGTTTGCTGAGGAGTCTAACAGTCTTCAGAAATAGAAATTGAACAATCAAACGTAAAATAACATAGTCATCATTGTATAAATAATTGTATACAATAATATAAAAATAATATTTAATAATGTCTTTTAATCTTAGATAAATAAACTAATCCTGAGTTATGACTATTGCGGATACACGCATTGTGATATCGATGCTCAAACTATGTATTGTTCTGCCCTAATCTTTATATTTAAATTTCTTGGATTTTAACATTTTATGTACATCTTTGAAAATATCTTTGTATCAAACATACACAAAAAAGGTTATATATATATATATATATATATATATATATATACAAAATTACATATACTAGTAATTTCAAAAATCCAAACTTCGGTACCAAAAGGTAATACATTTTTTAAAACATTAATTCCCCGCTAACGTTTTAAAACTGTTGAGCAGATTCATAAACACAGCTGATTGATTGGCCATTGTGTTTACATTCCCAACAGATATGACTGTGATTGGACCTGTTTTGATGCTCTTCAACGAGTGCTTTTGTGTATCTTTGGAAGGGCTCTGTGAGTATGACAGCACAATTTCTAAGTTAACTTTTGTTTTTTATCTCTATAGATTGAGGGAACCAGCAGCAGCATGTCTGTCATGGGCTGAAGGTTCTTTTCTGGCCTCCATGTCGCAGGGCCAGGGCTCTCAGGGTACAGATATTCTTGGGCAAGATGTCCTCAACCAGTTACTGGAGATGTTGGACCAGTGAGTTATGAAGTGCCTGACAAATTCACTCATTCATTTAATTAACTGAAGCTTTTATAATTAAGTAAAAAATAATAATAATAATAACTAGGTGAAAAATACCGCTGTATTGACGTACTGTATTTAAATACTCTATTTAATCAATATTTTTAATTTTAACTTTTAATTTTAATAACTTTTTTTATTCATTAACAATAACTTTTTTTGTGAGGCTTAGTACACAATGTAACTACAGAAGAATTAAGCTTTAAATAAGAAATTTTTTTAAACTCTTTGGTAATTTTTTGAGTGAGATGCTGATAGTTTTAACTGATTCAATGATCCTTGATAAGCTAAGCTAAGCTTACCTAAGCTAAAAGTGCTTCTACAGACCCGGAGATTGTATGAATGAATAAAAAATGGTTAAACGAACTTCTTGTTGTTGTAAAATTGTGAAGTTGTAAAATTACCCTATTTTCAAACAAAAGTGTAGTGTTCCTGTAACTGCTGTATGTGTAGAAAAATACAGGTTTTAATTAATTGCACTGGTCTCTGTTTTAGGTCTGCATTACATTCAATGCAACCTATTGAGCTCAACTTCTCTGAGGGCTCTTCAGTCGGATCAGCATCCAATACTATACAGATTAGCATGGACTGTATCACAATGCGTGGGCCTGAGGAGCCTCTTACAGTAAGTAATTATTTTCACTAAACTGTTTCACATTTTATACTGCATCAAAATGCAGTTTAATAACACATTCCCAGATGAAATAAAGTGCAAGCTTTGTAGTTGGGTCTTTAATTTATAAAAAGCAGATAATTGTTTCTAAACTTAAAATATCACTCAAATATATACATTTTATTACAGTTAATGTAATAGCATTGCCAACTTGAAAATGCTTAAAATTATTAAGCATTGATTATTAACAGGACTGATATGTAGCATAAATCTACAATAATTGTAGCAGTTAATGTTAATACTAAAAAAATCTTTTAACAATGCAATAATCTTTTCAATTCTTTGCTTTAATTGAATTCTTCTAAAACCCCCCATGATTTTTAAAGCAAATGTACTCAGGGAATTTTTCAAACCTTCCACCGAATGGTCTCAGGTCGGCTGCTTTTTTGATTGAAGCAGCAGATATTCTTTATCACAAGATGAATTACAATTTCTCTGTTGTTTTGTCCAGATGATTTGTTCTTGTTTAAGTGGAATTTGGTTTAAATATTTATTTAATTTAAATATTGAACTTCAGCCAATGGCATTTTAAAAGCACATATTCATTTCTTAAGAAGAGAAGCATAATTATTTTGCCACATGAAACTTGGTTTTGCATAGTGTGATCGCTCAAGTGAATAATTTCAGTAGTGGGAAATTTAGTGGTAAGCCCCAGAAGAAACAGTTAACTAACGCTCACATGTGGGGGTGTTGGTGTTTATTAGAGTGTTTATGGGTTTTCCCTGGTCAATCTGGAGAGTTTTGGTGGCAAGTCAAAAGTCATGTCTAGGTCTAGATAAACAGCTCTAAATATAAAAGTCCTCATGATGATAGCGTTGATTTACTATGATGGCACATCCAGTCTGAAGTGCTTCAGATATAGCATTGTGTCATGCAGGAAGAATCGTTTTTTTTTGTTTGTTTTTTTTTTCTTTTTTGAATGAGCATTAAAAATCCTAAGGGACTGAAGTGGATCAATGAATTGCGAAGATGGAGAACTACAAAAATACTACATATCGGACAATTTCTACTTTGATGTAAGTTAGCATTTTCCCTCCATTTGCTGTACTTGATTAGTTTCGAGTTTAAACTGTTTTTAATAGAATGTAAATCTTGTAAAAAGAGAAATTGATCTTAACCACAGTTTAACAACTGTTAGTTGATGTAAGTCAAGCAAAAATCGATGTATCCCTCGGGGAGACTCTATCAACATGTATAGCTCTAGCATTGTGTTTATACACAACAGAAGAGCAATGGAAAGTTTGACGTGAAGTTTATGACCTGTAGCTGACTCTGAGGCCTAGTTGAATGTTTCTGGGCTCGTAGGAGAATTAGGTGCTTGTGGCTCCCCTCCCAGCAGAGGAATGCAGTTGTCCGGTAGTAAAGATGGGAGAAAAGGGGAGAGACTGAGCAACGCTTTGCCTCTCTGGCCCTGAGGGATTATCTTTTCTCTTGATCTGGTGATTAATACCCCCCATACAACAGCACCCGCCCCCATCTTCCTCGCAGTAAAGATCGGGCGTGGTGCTCTACATGGCACGCTAACACTGTCCTCTGCCAGCGAGCATTCATGTTAATCGAAAAGCTGGAATCTACGGCAACATGCCAATCGCTGGGGCTGTGATGCTCATTAAACTTTGAAGAACAAACATATAATGAAAGGTGCAGTGGGCATAGTCGCCCATCCCATTAAAGGGATAGTTCTTCCAAAAATGCAATTGTCGTAATTGCTACGTTTTCTGCGATTTTAACAGATCATGTGCAGTGTTGTGTAAGTTACTTACAAACTGTAATACATTACAGAGTACTTGTTACAGTTATTCTTAGCTTACAATATTACTGTCTCAGAATTTAAATGGGTTAAATTACTCCTGTATTACTTTTGAGTTACGTTCACTAAAATAACTATGGAAGCTGGACTTAAAGGCAAAATGTCAGATTATTTAATTAAAATATTATTCATTCATTCATTCATTCATTCATTTTCATTTCGGCTTAGTCCCTTTTTTAATCTGGGGTCGCCACAGCAGAATGAACCGCCATAAAAATATTAAATATTAAAAATATTTAAATGGGAAAAAAAACACTAGAAGATAATATTGTTATATATTTTTGCTGTCTTATGTTATTATATTAATATATGTATATATTATATCAGTTGTGCCTTCTTACTACATTATAGCAAAAAGTAATTAGTTACTGTAACATATTACTTTTCTAACGCATTACTCCCAAATCTGATCTTGTGACATGGCAAACGACTACAGTTCATTCTTTGTGATATTCTCTTTAAATCATGTACAGTAATTGAGAGTTGTGTTCTTGGATAACATTTGAATGTTTTGGTTTGGTGTAAATTTTAGGTTTTGACACAAATGTTACTTATTCACATCTTTATTTGCTGGTTCGAGCCCCGGCTGGGTCAGTTGGCTTTTCTGTGTAGAGTTTGCATGTTCTTCTCGTGTTTGTGTGGGTTTTCTCCGGGTGCTCTGGTTTCCCCCACAAGTACAAACACATGCAGTATAGGTGAATTGGGTAAGCTAAATTGTCCGTAGTGTATGAGTGTGAATGGGTATGTAGGTTGTTTCCCAGTGATGGGTTGCAGCTGGAAGGGCATCTGCTGCGTAAAAACATATGCTGGATAAGTTGGCGGAGAGAGAGAGATTTGTTTTTTTGTTTTTTTTAATTGTTTTGTATTTTATATATTTTTACTTATGCAGCAAATTTGTACAAAAAAAAAGCTGAAAATTTTACAATGTCCTAAATTACAATTAAATCCTTTTATAACTGATAGATTTAATCTACAGGGAAATAATCTTTGTTGCTCTGGGAGACGAGAGTGTTTTTACCTCTGCTGCTGGACAGCTTGGAGAGGAGAGGCTGTTAGCTTCACAGATGAGAGGGGCAGCAGCCTGTGTTACCTCTGCATTCTCCATCCGCATTCTGATTTAATCATGTATGGAATCAGCTTGAATCAAGTTGGTTGTGTAAAAGGATTCAAGATTAAACAACTTGGGTGGTCATGGCAGCAAATCGGGAACATAATGCCGCTGTTACACACTTTAAAAACTTCCACGGTGACAACATTTATGTTCATATGACTATGAGTGTGACAGTGAACATCTCTATGAGATTATGTTCAATGCCACCGTCCACTAACAATATGAACCAGCCGAAATTAACCAGAAGACCGGTCAGGCTGATCATGCGAAAACCCAGATTATTTTGGTTCTTGGCCGATCAATCAGCACATCTTTAATAAATATGGTTCATTATACGATTTCCTCATACATACTTCTGCTTTTTTTTTTCTGTGTAACAAAGGTACAATGTGTAGATGTTAGAATTTCAAAACGTTGGTGTATTAACACTATAAATTTAAGAAATTTAGTTTACCATACATTTTTTACTTTTCTTTTCAGTTTCTACACCATTTTTCACCATACATTTTAAGGATTTTTTTTTAAAGTGTAGTGAGTTTCAAACAGGGGCTGCACGGTGGCGCAGTGGGTAGCACGATCGCCTCACAGCAAGAAGGCCGCTGGTTCGAGCCTCGGCTGGGTCAGTTGGCATTTCTGTGTGGAGTTTGCATGTTCTCACGGTGCTCCACAAGTCCAAAGGCATGCGCTATAGGTGAATTATGTAGGCTAAATTGTCCGTAGTGTATGTGTGTGAATGAGTGTGTATGGATGTTTCCCAGTGATGGGTTGCAGCTGGAATGGCATCTGCTGTGTAAAACATATGCTGGATAAGTTGGCGGTTCATTCTGCTGTGGCGATCCGAGATTAATAAAAGGGACTAAGCCGAAAAGAAAATGAATGAATGAATGGGTTCCAAACAGAAAATAGTTATATTTTAGGTATGCGGATATGTCCTTAGATCCTTATGCAGAAATGATGCAGAGAAAATGAATGAAAGCAATGTTGTTTTACTTGCCTCGTTTATAAAATTTCATGTTTCATGCACACATTAATCTAAAACATACATTAGTTTTTTACATGTTTTTGAATTCCACTTGGTTGATTGGGTGTTTGACCCCTGTGTTCAAATCTTGTGCAGCTCAAGTTAAAAGTGGATCAACTCACATTTCATGACCTTTTCCTGTTTTATCCATGGTGTATTTTCAGTTTCCAATGTTACACATGCTAATATATTTTTTAAATGGATTCCAAGTCCAAATGTATTCAAGTCCAAACTTGAATACATTTTTTTCCTTGATATTTTGAAGATTGTGGGGTCTAAACACTATTGACTTGCATTGAGTAGACAAAAAGCACTGAGACATAATATTGCTTTTTGTATGAACTCTTTATCTGTCCTCTTTATAACCGACTTACGAGTGATCATTGAATGACTGATCTTTCATCATAAGAAAAGAATTAAGAAAAAAGTTTGTCGCCTTAATTACTTATCAAATGATGTGTGTTGTTTAATGCCCCAGGGGTCCTCAGTGTTTGCATTGTGCAGGGGGTTTATGTTTTAATCTGAAATTGCTCTTTCTTGTGAAGGTGTGCTTTCTCTCTAGCTCCAGGGCAACAATTTAAGCGCAGCACCTGCCGCTGTGACTGAGGCTGAGATGGGGGATGGTGAAGCAAGAGAGAGAGTGAGAGAGAGAGAGAGACAGAGAGAGAGAGAGAGAGGTGGAGTCAGGTAGAAGGAATGTGACAGAGGAAAGCTTGTATCCTAACATCAAACAGCTCAGCTGATATTATGGCAAATATATATATATATGTGTGTGTGTGTGCGTGCGTCCGTGCGTGCGTGCGTGCGTGCGTGCGCGCGTGCGTGTGTGCGCGCGCGTGTGTGTTTTTTTCCCTTGTCTGTGTTCATATGTGTCAGTGCAACAAAAAAAAAAAACAATACCTCGAGCTGTGGCTAGATTTTTCAGATTTAACTTAAAATTGCATTTTATTTTTAAACAGTGATTTTTGCACTATGAGTGAATCTTTTTTTGTAAATATTTCAACATTTGCCAAATTGATTGAAACCAGCAAAAAATGGTAGTGATGAGAAATCTCTTCACAAGCAACTTTTTTGCAGGCTAAGGAGGTAAATACTCACATATACACTACCTGACAAAAGTCTTGTTGTCAATCCTAGTTGTTAGAGCAACAAATAATAACTCTAGTTGATCATTTGGAAAAGTGGCAAAAGGTAGATTTTTCCGATGAATCATCTGTTGAACTGCATTCCAGTCATTACAAATACTGCAGAAGACCTATTGGACCCAAGATTCTCACAGAAATCAGTTAAGTTTGGTGAAAGAAAAAATCATGGTTTGGGGTTACATTCAGTATAGGGGCGTGCGAGAGATCTGCAGAGTGGATGGAAACATCAACAGGTATGTTTGTATGAGGTATCAAGACATTTGTGCTGCCCATTGCATTACAAACCACAGGAGAGGGCAAATTCTTCAGCAGGATAGCACTCCTTCTCATACTTCAGCCTCCACATCAAAGTTCTGGAAAGCAAAGAAGGTCAAGGTGCTCCAGGATTGGCCAGCCCAGTCACCAGACATGAAAATTATTGAGCATGTCTGGGGTAAGATGAAGGAGGAGGCATTGAAGATGAATCCAAAGAATCTTGATGAACTCTGGGAGTCCTGCAAGAACAAAAGGGTTACTACGTAACCCTCGTTCCCGGAGGGGTTAACGGAAATGCTATGTGGAAACTTCCTAGTTAAGTTTCTAAGAATTAAAATACGACAGTACATTGGGAAAGCATGCAGTCCCGATAGGGTGGACGCTGCGGAGGCCACCTGCTGCCCAAATGGGGAGACCTGGTGGCAAGAAGACATATAGACTAACCCCGAGAAGGGGGAGTACACATATGAAGGATGGTTAGAGGTGAGGGAAGACATGGGAACTATACTGTGGCTGAGTGAAGCATATGGGATCGCCAGTGGGGATCGCGCATAGTAGGCACCTATACCCAAAACGCAGGCTGACCAAGTGGGCATGCCAATAACGTAGTGGGCCAGGCACCTGACTCCTTCGCTGAGTCAGATGCTGGGGGCCTTGGAGGAACTCTGTAGGGTTCGCCAGATGGGAAACTCAACTGATCAGAGTAAAACATGCACACGTATCTCTTTGTTAGAGAGAAAAGACCAACCGAATTTCCTCATTCAAATGTATTAGGTGTCGCCCAGCCCGCAGCTCTACAGATATCTGTTAGAGAGGCGTCGCATACTAATGCCCAAGAAGAAGCGATGCTCTTAGTGGAGTGCGCTCTCACTCCTGGCGTACATGGCTCGCCCTGGCTTGAATAAGTGAGGGAGATGGCATCCACTATCCAGTGGGCCAACCTCTGCTTGGATATGACACTTCCCTTCTGCTGACCCCCGTACAGGACTCAGCAATGAAAGGGCTGGGTCTGCCTCCTGCGAAGGCAGCGATTGCAGGTTCACCACCTGGTCTTTAAACGGTGTGGTAGGAACCATGGACACATATCCAGGCCGGGGTCTCAGGATCACGTGAGAGAATTCCAGGCACGAATCACTGACCGAAAATGCCTCCAGGTCCTCGACCCTCTCGATCGATGTCTTCAGGGACAGAAATCTCAGGGATATGGAGTCGAGTGGTTCGAACGGCTCGAGTAGGCTCGTAAGCACTATGGAGAGAGCCCAAGAGGCCATAAGAGGGGGGCGGGGTGAATTTAATCGCCTCGCGCCTCTGAGGAACTGAATGACAAGGTTATACCTTCAGTGTGGAGGGCGACAGCCTCTGCTCCAATCTATCCTGAAGGAAAGAAAGCACAACGCTGATCTGACAAGTTCGGGGGTCTTCTCAGAGAGAAGCGCACCACTCAGTGAATAGACTCCACTTCAGGGCGTAGGCATGCCTCGTGGAGGGTGCTCTAGCCTGAGTGATGGTGTTAACCACTGCAGCCGGTAGGTCACCTAAGTCTTCCGTGGCCATCTATGGACCACATGTGAAGGTTCCAGAGATCTGGGTGCGGGTGCTGCCAGGGAGGGGCTGTCGCGAGGAGAGAGAGTTCTGAAATCCAGGTCCGGTTGGGCCAGAGAGGTGCAACTAGCAAGACCTGCTCCTCGTCCTCCCTGAGCTTGCACAGTAACTGTGCCAGTAGGCTCACTGGGGTAAACGCGTATTTGCGCATACCCCAAGGCCAGCTGTGAGCCAGTGCATCCGTGCTGAGGGAAGCCTCGGTCAGGGAATAAAACCACTGGCAGTGGGTGCTCTTGAAGGAACCAAACAGGTCAACCTGGGCTACTCCGAAGCGTGCCCATATCAGCTGGACAGACTCGGGGTGGAGCCTACATTCTCCCTAGAGCGGAAGCTGCCGTGAGAGCCCATCGGCTGCACGGTTGAGCTCGCCAGGGATATGAATGGCACGCATCGATTTCAGCCGCATATGACTCCAGAGGAGCAGACCGCGAGTGAGCTGAGTGTCACTTATCCGGTGGCATGGGCGAGGGCGGCGGAGCAGGTCTTGAAGCCACAGGCGGGCGCTATTGGCGAGGAGCAGCCGAGGTGGAAGGTTCAGCGGGGGGAGGGCACTCGACTACTCTTTCACTGCCGTGAATTCCTAGGTGAACTCACCAACGGTGTCGCCGAACAGACCAGCCTGGGAGATGGGTGCATTAAGAAAGCGGACTTTGTCAACGTCACACATCTCGACCAGGTTTAACCAGTGTAGGCTCTGGCCCTGAAGGACGCAGATAACCTACATCTGGTCCTCAGTGTCATCGAGTGAAAGGGCGACCATCCAGGAGGATGAATCGCTTCTCTCACTCGAAGCTTGGATGGAGCGAACTGAGGAGTGAGGGGTCCGCAAGCCCAAGGGTGGCGGATAGACCCCCACTGTAACCCTCAGATCTGCCCGAGTGCCAACCGACTTGCGGGGGACAACAGGGGTGGTTCGCTCTTTTGCAAGAGTGAGCCGCGATCTTAGCTGTGCAACAGACATGCCATCGCAGTGATGACATGTACAGCATTCACATGCTGGACTCCCAGACATGCCACGCAGTGCTCGTGCCCATCATCCGGGGACAGGAAACCACCGCATCCAGAAACGCACGGTCAGAACGACATCTTTCAAAAGACGCGTTGTTCGACCGTGTTGCTCTTTTAGGGACTTGCTTTACTTATACAAACCGCTCTTGCAGATCCAGACCAGAGAAACGCCCAGGGATAGGAGAATGGACCCAGCTCGACCGCCGCTGCTCGCGTTGTAGCTCACTCTGGGACCGGGAGAAAAAGCCTGCTGTAGCCGGCAGCTTTCTCTTTCTCTCTCTGCAATCATCCAAGCTCATGGGAGACATACACAATATTAATTCTTTTTCCACTGCACCATGACTTTATATTCTATACTGTACATTATTTCTGTTAAGTGACAAGACTTGTCTAAGCAAAGTCAGACCTGACTGTCCTAAATAAATAATTAAAAATCAAGGTATGATCATATTTTATTTTGGTAAAATAAGTGTAATCTAGAGGCCTTTGCCCTTCATATAAACCCCTTCTGATACCAAATGATCAACTAGAAGTCAAGTTATTATTTGTTGTTCTTAAAACTTTTATAGGCGACAAGACTTTTGTCAGGTAGTGTAGAAGGTATACACAGTATCACACACACAAAAAAACACAAAAACACCATCATGTTAACACATGACACTAAAACAACGCAGTAAACATTAATTTCATTTTTTTATATAATTATTTTCACCATAACTTACAAGATGACTTTACTATTTAACATTTAACATTACTATAAAATTACTTTCCATTTAAAGTTAGATCTAATGTAAATTTCACCATGTATAGTAAGGAAGGTTACTGTTAACCAATTTAGAGTTTTTACTGTATCACATTAAAATCAGTGATCTTACAGTGTAGCTTTTATTTTCTGTTAACTGCTCATCTGTGTTATGCATGTTAGTTATTTAATACTTCCTTCTGAATGTCCTTATAGGCCCATTCTGTGTTTTTATTTAAAAACACAATATCAAATACAGTAATAAAAAACAATAATGGTCTTTTCAACACCACTTTCTCATTTAAAGAGAAAGCTTCATTCTGTTAAGTTTAATAAAAATGTTGTGCATTAGTTTGGCGGTTTATTATAAATCTATAGATGTTAGGTAATCCAGGGTACATATACACCACTTTTTTCAAGTGTTAAATTTTTTTTAATGCATATTACACTGCTTTTATTTGTTGCATTAGTCTTAATGTAAAAATAAATCTTAAAAACACTTTTGTTTTTGTCACCTTTAGTTGTTTACGGTCATCATTGCTGAACAAAACATAATTAAATAAAAATCAAATAGATTCCAAAATCTTAAACTTTGCTGAATGCTATAGGTTTGTTTAATTAAACCTATAAAATTATTATTTGGTTAAATTTATAATATTGCATTCGTCACCCACATATTTCTCACATTTTTCACATGTTTGTACAAACAAATATCTATACCAATATAACCGCACCATCAAAGCAAGTCATACAGCAGGTTACATGTTTTGCGAACATTAAATTTCAAATAGATGCTGACCGACTGGTGGAAAAAAAAAAAAAGACTGACCACTAAGTGGGTTTGGCTGTTGCTGAGCAGCATGAATTCAACATAATGTAACCCTTAAATGCATTGAAGATGGTGAGGCAATGGTTTGTTTAGGCTGTGTTGTGCCCGAGCCCTTGATTAGTCATTTGTAGGGTTCTTTTCAAGTAGAGCCTGACTCAGCATTAGGCAGGAACACGTAATTAAGGTGTGCTTCCTTACCGCTATCCATCCATTCTCTAGCTACTGTTTGCCTTATTCTTTACCCTGTATTTTATCTGAATTGCTAAAATTCTGTGTTCTAAAATTATTTGAAAGGAACATAATTATATTTAAAGGATTTTTTTTCATGCGTTCAATTTGTTTTCATATTTCAGATGTCAAAGTTATTAGCCATCCTGTGAAATTTAAATTCTTTAAAAAAATTATTTCTCAAGTGCAGAGTTTTAGAGATATATTTAAGCAGTAGTTTTCATAACAAATTTCTTTTTTAATGACTTATAGATTATTAGGTTCTCTGGGCAAGTTAGTTTAATAAGGCAAGTTATTAAATG
>CAIGQW010018871.1:0-13235 GCA_903798125.1 Danio choprae
GAGAGAGAGAGAGAGAGAGAGAGAGAGAGAGAGAGGAGTAAGAAAACCCACCAAAGAGATACAAAAGATGAAGAGGTCAGGATGTTTAAATAAACAATTAAGCAAATAGTTTGACAGACATGTTTGATATGAGCTTGCATGTTTTGCAGCATCTTGTGTGTAACACGCTGTACTACAATGTAACGGTGTGAAGTCGAAAAAAGTTTAATATTTAGCATTTTTAATTCTGTTATTTTGCATCTTATTTTTATTTCCTCATTTTCTGTGTAAAAATGAAAGATTGCTGTTAAGTTTTTCACAGTTTTTCTTTAGTGGAACATAAAAAAAGATTCTTTTTGCTGAAACGGTGATGCTTGGTGATTCATTCAGTGCAAGTCAGCAGCTTTTATTAATGATAATATTACTACTAATAATAATCCTAATAATAATAATAATAATAATAATAATAATACCAGCACTTTAAATGTAAAAAAAAATAAATCCATACAGCCACAACAAGTTTAATAGCTGTGATACCTGATGATACATTGAGGTCTAATGTAGCATAATGATCAGCCTGTGCAAGAAACTGAACAAAAATGTTTTAGTACCTCGCAAATTCAATCAATCAATTTTTTTCGATAATGTTTAAAACAAAATGAATTCAATGCATGCTTTTGATTACAGATTGTTGTTTAATGTTACATTTTCTATTTGACTGTGATAGACTAGTAGGTCTTGAGAAATAAATTCAACTGTATCTATTTATTTATTTTTTGCATCTTAATAAATGAATTATTCTAAAACAAATATAATTTAAGCTGAATTAATACAACATGACTTAACGCAATATTTTCTCAATTGTTCATATAATAGCTCCACATAAAACAGTAAAATGCTTGTGAAGTGACTGTCAGATCAGCTCTGGAGATTAAGTCTATGTGTAAAGGCTGACAAGAGCATTGTGCAAGCTTTAGTATGTGTAATAAATGAATCCACTCCATTCATTCACACAGATACGCGGCATATGCATACTTCATGATTCTTGTGTCTCTTATTTAACATTCACTAACACTAATTCATATGGTCATTTGATGATTACTTGTAATGGATCAATCCAAATGTCAGCAACATTTCATTATTATTAAAATGTTAACTTACATAGTTTTTAACAACAGTTTAGATCAAAATGTTACTTTTTGGATGCTGCAGCCTGTATGGAAAAGTTGTAGGCAAGCAGCATCAGCTCATTTGAATAATGTTTCCGAGGTTGTAAATTAAAAGTAATAATGAAAAATAATAAAATTGTTAGTGGTTCAGGATTGTTAGGATCTGTTTGCATCATAAGTCCTCAATATATCATCAGAAGCCATGAGTAAGAATTTAGTTTTTCCTGTATTCACTGTAAAAAAACAAAGGTTGACTCAACTTAAAATTGTACGGCAACTTGCGCTTTTTTGAGTTGACTTAACTTTTAATCCAAGTACTGCACTTGACTTGATTTAAGTTGACTAAACTAAAAAAAAGCTCTGCAGCAAGTTGCTATACAATTTTAAGTTGAGTCAACGTTTTATTTACAGTGTATGTTTTTTTGACTGTCAAAATTCCAGTAGCTGTTCACATGCTTTTTATTCAAACAGACTACAGTTTGAGCTAAATAATTTCCCTAATGTTTCCAAAAAAAAGTCACCAACATCTTGGATGTTCTAACAACACCAAATGGTCATTTTTGAGTGAAGTGCCCCTTTAAGAGTCTCTGTGTGTCCCAGCAGTCTATATAAGGCAGGAGTTTAAACCTGGAGATCTGCATGTGGTCTTCTTCTACTGTCACCAGCACCTCCACAGACCTGCAGACCCCTGTCTCTGATCGTGTGCCCCCACCTGTTGTTTTTACTAACCCTCTCGCCCCCCGTAACCCCTCGTAGAATGTGTCGGGAGGGGAGAAGCGTCTTTTTAGCTGTTACTTTTATATTTAGAATTGGTCTGAAAAAAGACACCGGTGATGTAGTGGTGATCAGAGGAGGGGTGGACGAGCTCCTCATAAATCTGACGCGTGGTATTGTGAGCCGTTTGAACGCGATACCAGCTCGAGCCACTGCGCTTACCGCCATGTTTAAACATAGTATCTGTTGGGAGGCAGGCAGCGTCTGAGAGGCAGGATGAAGATGTCATGGGGAGGGGAGGAAATATAGCAAAGGTTCATTAAGGTAAACACACAAACACATTAAGCGTCGACTTGCGCAGAAGACGCTTGTGCGATCTGCTATTCAGCAGGCTATGCACACTATCACATTTGATTGGACAAAATGGGCAGAAAGACATTTGTGACTATTTTGTGACATTTTTCATGTGCTGCATTAGTTTAGCAAAAAATGTAAAGTTCTGTCATTATTTATGCATCCTCAAAGTGTCATGTAAACCTGTATGATTTCTGAAAATTACACAAAAAGAGCTATTTTACAGAATGTTTTTGAGTTTTATTTTTGTAGCTTAAAACTTATGGACCTCAGTGAGTCATATAACGTCTAGTTTCACACTTTTGCCAGCAAGACATTTTGCATATTTATAGATACAACTTTCTAAAACAACTTAATGAGCACAGCTCAGAAAAAAAATGTTACATTTTTTACATATGTATAAGCTATAATATATATAATAACTATATGTTATGCTGAATGACACATTAGACATCCTATTTGATTGCTACTTAATCCTATTAAATCAGTTTTGTATAATTTAATTGATGTTGACACTAAAATGGGATGTTCTGTCTTTGAACCATGAACATAAACAGCTGAAATATTCTTCAAAATTTCTCCTTTAGCAATATCTCCTCCTAAAATAAAGGTTTTCTTAGAAATGCAACAGAACGCAGTGTAGAAAAGGCATTTGGTTCCTCAAAGAACCTTTATGTAAACAATGAAGAATATTTTACTAATAAATAAGCTTTTGAGCATTGAAAAAGGTGGATGTTAAATGCTCTTGAAACCATCAATACCAAAAAAAAAAGGAAATCTAGAAGAAAGTCCCACAAGTTCAGAATGACATGAAAATAAGCACGGCAAATAGTCAAATATCATTTCCCACTAATATTGTTCTGACAGGAAGCTTCATTCAGTTACGTTAAAGGGATAGTTCACTCAAAAGCGAAAATTCTGAAATAATTACTTTCCAATTGTTTCAAACCTGTTTAAGTTTCTTCTGTTGAACAAAAAAAGGGAGATATACTGAACAATGGTGAAAAAACAGCCATTGACGTCCAGATTATTATGATTTGTGTTCAACAGAAGTAACAAATTCATAGAAGTTTAAAAACACCTGAGGGTGAATTTTCATTTTTTGGGGTGAACCATCCCTTTAAGGTCAATTCACAATATACAAAAAGACTAATTCAGACAATCGCCAGATTACAGTACATGAACAGAAAATGGCTATTGAACATGTTCAGTGAAAATGAAGACAGATGGCAATTAAATTTTTATTTATTTTGAGGCCAATGGGAAAACACTAATCTAAAAACAAAACAGATAACAAGACTCTTATTTGAATGCAGATAAGCCACGAAATAGCAGAGATCATTTGTGTGTAAACTCATTTTAAATTCCTTTTGTATATTTCTTGTGTATTCAGATCAAATGGAGGGATACTTTTGGTGTGCTCTCACCTGTGCTGGGATCATTGGCCCTCTTTTTGCCCTCGGCCTCCATGTATGTGCTGAGGGCTCTGGAGAAGTGCTCATCCACCACGCTGCTGATGTCCCCTTGGTAGTAGGTGAAGAGGACGCACCGTGAGTTCAGGTATTCTGCCTCTCCGACCTCTTTGTCCTTCGTAGCCTCCTCTCCCTGTCCGGATGGAGGGTACGGTGATGTGGACGGACCAGCTGAGCTGGAGCTGCTGGCATTGACCGGGACACTGTCCGAGCAGCACAGGGCCCCCGCACTGTCCATCGGGTCCCTACAGCGGGACGAGGGGTTTCTCAGACCAAGGGGAGCCTTAGAAGAAGAAGCAGTTCATAAGCATTGCTCAACATTTTCTTGTGTGTGTGAGATTGAGGGGTTTAGTGTTAATGTGTCCGTATGTGTCTATTACAAAAGAGTGTATGGCAATTACACACATGTATAAAATAGGTAAGACCAGTCTGTAATTGTACAGTTTAGGTTAAAGAAAATGTTTTCAGAACAATCAAATCAAAATAAAAGTGGCCTCTTAAATATTATCATAAATATTATTAACATTATTATGATTTAATTACATTTATAAAACACAATATTTTTGACCACAAAATTTATTTGATGTCTTTGTAAATTAATACATTTTATATTTCTGCCATTTAATGAATTGTTCATTAATTATTTCATGCATACATTTTTTTCATAATTTTATGATTAAAAAAAACATAATACAGAATATAAAATTATTATGTTATAAAAATAATATGTATTAAATTACGAATACTTTAAGACAAATACTACTGCTGATAATAATAATAATAATAATAATAATAATAATAATAATAATAATAATAATAAAAACTATAATAATGTATAAAACATTAAGTATAACCTACTTTGACTAATGTAACAAATGTTTTTGTAATTTCATAAATTGTTCTGCTTTTTCATATACTTTACAGTTATGTATATGAAACGCGCATAGAAAAATATTTACTGTCATATTACACTGACAAAACTTGGCCTATATAACGTGACAACATCCACCGTTCAGATGGTCAGCGTGTGTTCAGTAAACTGCATCTGTTTGAATAATATTCTTGTGCAATAACGATTCGACTTCTTTTAATAGGCAAACTTTAAAATTGCTGCCTTTACAAAACCTGAGAAGTATTTACTAAAGTGTGACAACTAGCCTATCTAACCTAAAAAAGAGCAAATACATGCGTCATAAACAATACAAAAAAGTGCATTTTACGTCCACACAATATACACCTTTAATATAGTCGAACAGGCATGCCCCATAATTAACCGCTGCTTACCGGTAAAGTGCTGATGAAGGCTGAAGCTTTGTGCGCGTACGGTGCGTAATGACCATAAGCCGGGTACATAACATCCAGACAACTCATGATAACCCGCTCGCTTCCCTCGGCTCGCAGGCAGCGGGTCTGTCGCGCTCTGTTTCACGTGCAGAAGCAGAGAAACGGCTTTTGGCAAAGTCAGGTTGGACGGCGCGACATCTCGGTGTCGGGAAGCGAAGCGCGCGGAGACTGATCGCCGGACCTCGGTGACGCTCACCTGACAGCTGCACTCGGGTTTATACCACTGAATTCAGGAGTTCAAGACAGAGCTTGACATGTCGACCCTCCCACCCCTCGCCGAGACCCCCGACCAGCCTCTAAAACTGAGCTGCGTGATCCAAACAATGCAGAGCAGGTCAGTGACAGACCACAGACATCTGCGGTGATTGATGAGCAGAGACACTGCCTGATGGGTGTGTGTGTGTGTGTGTGTGTGTGTGTGTGTGTGTGTGTGTGTGTGAAGCAGCTTTTTGTGCACACATTTATATAAACATATTGCTTTTTTTTTCTTCTAGAACACCACTTTAAAATGTATTCCGGTTTGAACGTGCAGCACACGTGTTGGAGCACATTGTGTCAAGTTTATGGTTCAATTTTTCATACAGTATTATTCATACACAAATTAAATTTGTTTAAATGTAACAGTATTTGTATATTTATTTAGTGCTTGGTATATTGAAAGATGACTAGTTCTGAAAAACTCCTGGTCTAACAACCTGGTCTATGAGAGAAAAAACCCCAGAACATTTTATTTATATTTTATAAATAATTATTTTTGTGTGATGAAGTTTAAATTCATTCATTCATTCATTTTCTTTTCGGCTTAGTCCCTTTATTAACCTGGGGTCGCCACAGCGGAATGAACTGCCAACTTATCCAGCATATGTTTTATGCAGCGGATGCCCTTCCAGCTGCAACCCATCACTGGGAAACATCCACACAACTCAATCCAAACATCCATACACACTCATACACTATGGACAATTTATTCATTCATTCATTCATTTTCTTTTTGGCTTAGTCCCTTTATTAATCTGGGGTCGCCACAGCGGAATGAACCGCCACTTATCCAGCATATGTTTTACGCAGCGGATGCCCTTCCAGCTGCAACCCATCACTGGGAAACACCCACACACTTCCATTCACACACACATACACTACGGACAATTTAGCTTACCCAATTCACCTATACCACATGTTTTTGGACTGTGGAGGAAACCTGAGCACCCGGAGGAAACCCACACAAACACAAGGAGAACATGCAAACTTCACACAGAAATGCCAACTGACCCAGCCGAGGCTCGAACCAGCGACCTTCTTGCTGTGAGGCGAATGTGCTACCCACTGTGCCACCGTGAGGCCTCAATTATTTTTCAATTACTTCAATTTAATTTTTAAAAAAGAATAAGCATAACTATTTTTCCCACAAAAGCCTTGAAAAAGTAAAAAAAATCCTTTCCAATCTATTAAAAATAAACATACATTAAAAAACTAATACATTAATACATTTGTTATGTCCGTGAGGCAGTTTAAAAGGTTTTAAAATAAATAAAAATAAATACATTTAAAATGTATTTTATTATTTTAGATTGTGTAATTATAAATAATATAATAAATACAATAATACCATAAATTATATGATTTGTGTTATTAATATCATTTAAATGTTTTATTTAAGTATTTTATGTTTTTAAAAAGCATCTATAATGTTTGTTTTTAGTTCCCGCGCCTTAAAGAAGACTAAACAAGAAGGAAAGGAAATGAGAATTAATGAAAGATATTCCTATTCATTTATTTAAAATGCTCTGCTGTAAATGGTTTAAAAAGTACTTTTTCCTTTTTTATTATGCAATTAAATGATCAACAAATAAAAACTATATAAAATAATAACAATAATTATTATATTAGTAGTATTTGAATAATTCAGTCGGGATTAAAAAATGCTTTAAGCATTTTCTAAAAGACTTAAAGCAGAAAAACCTAATAGCAGCTGCTTAACTATAAAACATCATGTAGTGAACTGTTTATCTTGCTGCACTGAAGAACATTGGAGGTATTTGGCTGATCCTCAGGCTGCCACATTGGTGCGAGGTAAAAACTGGACACCCAATCCATACCAGCACTTCAGCAAAGAGATTCCTCTCAAATCTAGCTCACATTATCACCTTCACTTAAACAAACACAAGGTCAGTCAAACACGCACCCATAAATGCTGCCTGTGTTCCACTTGTTCAGAAGAATATATATTCCACATCACAGCTGTTAATGATCCATTAGAGGCAGAACCTCCTCTAGATCCTGCTCTTTGAAGTGCGTCAGGTATTCTCTCAGATATTAATAAATGCATGGTGGACCTTGAGTTACCACAGTTTTCTGACAGGCTTTCTAGAAGGTTAGGAGAATCATGTGGAATATTTGCAGAATTTCATCCAGCGGTGTTAAACAGAGAGGAATGTCTCTGAAGTGTTTGCTCAGGGTCGACAGAAGAGATACGTGCCAGCTTCAATTGACCGATAAACTCTCTGTCTAATAGAACTGGTTTCAGACCGACTATTTCTGCTGTTTGTGAAGCGTCAGAAATGTCAATGCTTTTAAATAATACATACAAAGATTTCAATTAACCTTAAAAACAAAATAAACTTTGCAATCACCAAAATCAAACACCATTAAATTAATAATAATAATAATAAGAAGAAGAATAATCTAAAATAATAATCTTAAACAAGCAAGGAATAATTTGAAGATGGGCTGTTGAATTATTAGAAAATAATTAATAGAAAAGTAGCAACATGTCCAGGGCGTCACTGTGGCGCAGTGGGTAGCACGATCGACCTCAGAGCAAGAAGGCTGCTGATTCAAGCCTCGGCTGGGTCAGTTGGTATTTCTGTGTGGAGTTTGCATGTTCTCCCCGTGTTTGCGTGGGTTTCCTCCGGGTGCCCCCACAAGTCTAAAGACATGCGCTATAGGTGAATTGAATAAGCTAAATTGTCCGTAGTGTATGTGTGTGAATGCAAGGGTGTGTGGGTGTTTCCCAGTTTTGGGTTGCAGCTGGAAGGGCATCCGCTGCGTAAAACATATGCTGGATAAGTTGGCGGTTCATTCCGCTGTGGTGAACCCTGATTAATAAAGGGACTATGCCGAAGAGAAAATAAATGAATAAATAGTAACATGTCCAACATAAAGAGTATCATCAAAATGCCCTTCTTTCACTATAAAAAGTCAGATAATGATATGAAAATGACTCAGTATTAAAGTAATTTTGGACACTGCTTGTTTACTTTGTATTTGCAGCAATTAATTCAGGGTGCTGTTTATGAGGATCACATATAAAAAAATAAAAAAAACTGCAAATATCATTCGATGGTATATTTTATAGCTGTATTAACTGCACATGATAACAAAAACAGAACACGTAATTTTGACTGTTTTTCTTGACTAACTTGAGGTGTTTTTCAGCATAGTATGTTTTCCATTGTTCCAGTACCTGGTACTTTAGTTCCACCTTGAGTGAGGTTCAAGCAAGCTGTGGCATTACCAAAACATGACATATACACACTGCTTATCCCTGATTGGTTTGAGAGAATAGTCACTGTATCATTGGATTTGCAAACAGAGACACTAAACCACTATATTTATATAGTCAGCAGCAGCCACTACTATAGCTTTTTTTTAAGTAAAAATACACCTGAAATGGCTGCATAATAGTCAGTAGAAGAAGACGTTCCTCTCATTGTTACCCGAAGAGTGCATGGGTTTTCAGTAAGTAGCGCAACTTTCGTGACGCGCTTTAACACTAGAACTACCAAGGCAGTTATTTAAACGTTTATTCATTCATTCATTCATTTTCCTTCGGCTTAGTCCCTTATTTATCAGGGGTTGCCAAAGCAGTAGCCAACTATTCTAGCATATGTTTTATGCAGCGGATGTCTGTCTAACTGCAATCCAGTACTGGGAATCACCCATTCACTCTCGCATTCACCACACGAACACGGGAAGTACATGCAAACTCCATACAGAAATGCCGGGACTCGAACTAGCAACCTTCTTGCTGTGAGGAAACAGTGCTAATCACAGTGCCACCATGCCACCCCTTTGACCTTTTGTACTTTAATGCCTCTGACTTTTCCTAAATGTGAGAATATTTATTTCTCTCTTTATTTTATTATTACAAAAGAGAAAAATAGTTTTTTTACCTTGAACTATCATAGTGGTCAGTGTCTGCTACTTTTTCCTTTGCCTTTGAATATGCTGCCTCTGTTGCCTAGCAACTTCCTGCTAACATAAACATTACCTTCTGATGGCAAAAATATAACTTTACTTCAAATATTTCTTACAAAACAACATATTTAGTCTGCAAAGAAACCTTGCTCTCCCGCTTAGGAAAGTGAAAGTGAATGTGCATCTTCGTACGGTCTAGTAACTCTTACACATTTATAGACTGTATTATGAAAAGAAGATTTTTAGGGTAATGACTTCATGAAATATGAAGACAGCCATTCAAAGCTTAATTCTAATATTTCAATAAAAGCTTTGAATGCAAATATGATGTGACAATGTGGCATCTTTTATGAGAATGGTCAGAATGACCGCTTTGGTTATTCTTGTAGTTCTAGAATTCTGGTAGTTCCAGTGTTAAGCGGTACTAAAATCGGAAATCCAAACCGAAAAAAGTGGCATTGGATGCTTGTTTTCAGTAACTTCTTTTACTTATAATCAAAGAGGGAAAATATACTTTGCCGTGAGTATATTTTAGCATTAAATCAAGTTCAGTCACTTGTATACACTGAAAAAGGTTTCACCTGAAGAATTTTATTTCAACTGTGTATTATATGTATATGTATTATAGTTCTCAGTAATGGGCCTCACGGTGGCGCAGTGGATAGCACGTTCGCCTCACAGCAAAAAGGTCGCTGGTTCGAGCCTCGGCTGGGTCAGTTGGCGTTTCTGTGTGGAGTTTGCATGTTCTCCCCGTGTTGGCGTGGGTTTCCTCCGGGTGCTCCGGTTTCCCCCACAAGTCCAAAGACATGCGGTACAGGTGAATTGGGTAAGCTAAATTGTCCGTAGTGTATGAGTGTGAATGGGTGTGTATGGATGTTTCCCAAAGATGGGTTGCAGCTGGAAGGGCATCCGCTGCGTAAAACATATGCTGGATAAGTTGGCGGTTCATTCCGCTAAGGAAGGGACTAAGCCGAAATGAAAATGAATGAATGAATGAATGAATGAATGAATGAGTTCTCAGTAATTAATTTTTTTAAGTGTAACATTCATTAATTCATTTTCTTTTCGGCTTAGTCCATTCATTAATCTGGGGTCGCCACAGCGGAATGAACCGCCAACTTATCCAGCATATGTTTTATGCAGCGGATGCCCTTCCAGCTGAAACCCATCACTGGGAAACATTCATACACTCTCATTCACACACATACACAACGAACAACCCAATTCACCTATAGCGCATGTTTTTGGACTGTGGGGGAAACCGGAGCACCCAGAGGAAACCCACACAAACACGGGGAGAACATGCAAACTCCACACAGAAATGCCAACTGACCCAGCCGAGGCTCGAACCAGTGACCTTCTTGCTGTGAGGTGACAGCACTACCCACTGCGCTATCGTGACGTAATTTGTTTATGTTGATGATTTTAAGTGTAGTCTAGGCCTACACTGTAAAAAAAATGTTAATTAACAGCTTACATATTTTGGGATTCACAAGCGTTATCAGGTTAATCTACGATTTTGAATTGCATTAATGGACCTTGATCTCTACTCTGTCAAATTTTGCTGTTGAAAATTCAACTCTACAGTTTAACAAAGCGACTTTTATTGACATTTAATAGTTTGAAATAATATAATGTATAAGAAATAATATATAGAGAATAAGTCTGTAAAATAACAGAAAATGTACAGGCAGTTTCTTACAGAGTTTTGTACCATAATATACAACACAAACCCAGACATAGGTTATTAAAAGTTAAATCATTATTATTATCATTAACATTCTTAAAATGTTAATTAAAAGTCACTTTTTCAAACTTTTCAAGGTTAAAAGTTGTTGGAAGAAAGATCAAGATCCCGTAATGCAATTCAAAAGCAGAAATAAATGAGGAAAAATAAAAACATGAATCACAAAAAAAAGCTAATTTACAGTTATTTTTACAATGTAGAAACCATAGACAGGTGGATTCGCATGAGAGCTAGCATGAGAAATAGATTTTTAGTTGCAGTTCATATAATGGCCATTGGTGTCGCTGAGTTTCCCCCCTTAAAAAATAGTTTTGATTTGACAGTGACATGCTCTCATCTATATTCACATAAACATACACAACATGACATTTTATTTAAATAAACAAACAAAAAAAACTTTGCAGAACTTCAGGCAAATGCAACATAACAATTTGTACAAACACGACCGTTAAAATACAGTTGCACAATTACGGAGTACATTTACAGGAATGAGAGACATGGACACTTGAGACTAAATTGGATGGAGCTCCACACTGCTGTCATGAGTACAAGCTTAACTAGTCCCTTCTGCAGGTCAAGAGGTCTGGGACTATTAACCTCTCATTTTACATGCATTCAAAAGACCTGTTCTCTGAATGCGTTCTGCAGTCATGGACATGATGTGGCCCATCTGATGTCCGTCTCTGCACTGTGGGGTTTATTTGGGATACAGAAGGAATGATGCAATGCCGCAGGGAAAGGGCTTAAGAGCTTCAGCTGCTCCTGACGACACGCAGCACAGTTTAAAACAGACTCTGCACTATGACCACATGGAGGAGGATCCCTTTTTATTAATGGCCATGACCGATTGCTCTCTCTCTCTCTCTCTCTGTCTCTCTCTCTCTCTCTCTCTCTCTCTCTCCCTCTCTCTCTCCCTCTCTCTCTCTCTGTTTTCTCTGAAAGTCTTCCCAGCAACACATATCACTCTCTCCTTCCTTTTTGGAACAGTAAGTCATTTGTCATTACTAAGAAAACAGGCTGTATGACTATATGTGTATATGCGTGTGATGTCTGGCCCAGTGTGTATCACAGCGAATGACCCTTGATGTCGAGCTCTGAGTGACCAAACTTGGGAACAGAGGAGAAGGACAGACGAGCCCCTCCTTCCCTTTACTCCATTTATCTTCATTGCCATTTCATTCACTGTCCTAAAGCTGTGTGTTCTTGTGTGTGTGTCTGTATTTGTGAACGAGGAGAAAATAAGCGGCGGTTACATCATTGTTTGGTTTAGACCCTTCATGCTAAGTCATAAAACTAAACTGACAAATCAGTTAGCTTGAACACAGGGTTTGAAATATCTTGTAAAATGTATTGTGGGATTGCGTGAACTTATAAATATGTGCAGTGAAAATCATTGGCAGTTGTTCAGGTTATGCAATATGTGAATTAAATTATATTAAAAGGGAGAGATTTCCATCAAGCTGGCTTATATGGGAAGTTGCTGTGAAAAGTCTTCATAAAATTAAAATTAACCCTATTAACTTTGTTAAGTCACATTGCAACTTATGAAGTGAACAAATAATCTGTACAAGTTTATTCACTCACTTTCCTTTGGTTTATTCTCTGCTTTATCAGGGGTCGCCACAGTGGAATGAACCGCCCTGTGCAAGATAATCCTCTGAAAAAAATGTTTGTCTTGGTTATGCCTAATAAAATTATGAACATTTGCTGCCGCTCTGGAATGGCAATATAGAGCTGTATGGAACATATTAAAATCTAATGCTTTTCATTAATAGATAGTTTTTATTTTTAAACCATGAAAAGCATGTTATGGTAGCTTGCTGAAATTTAAAAATTTAAAAGCTTCATTTTTATTTAATTTCACCTAAAGTTGACTTTAATTCAAATACTAAAAGTTTTTCCATGATTTTACTTTTAGTTTTTGTTAATAATACCGCTCACTGACACAAATCTACCCTGATTCAAACTGGAAGCATTTTTGCAAAACAGTTAAAGCAATGTAATTCCTAAAAATAAACACAACCCATTCCAGCTGCAACTCATTACTGGGAAACATCCATACACACTCATACACTACGGTCAATTTTAGCATACCCAATTCACCTATACCACATGTCTTTGGACTTGTGGGGGAAACCGGAGCACCCGGAGGAAACATACGCAAACACGGGGAGAACATCCACGCAGAAATGCCAACTGACCCAGCCGAGGCTCGAACCAGCGACCTTCTTGCTGTGAGGCGATCGTGCTACCCACTGC
>CAIGQW010018874.1:0-15060 GCA_903798125.1 Danio choprae
CACAAAAGTATTCTCAAAGCTTTGTAATATTTTTATTGAACCACTGGAGACATATTCAGACATGTTTAGACAATGTCTGACAAAGTCATGAACCTTGACGTCTATGGCGGAAGAGGGAATTCTCAGATTTCCTCTAAAATATCTTAATTTGTTTTCTGGAGATGAACAAAGGTCTTAGTGGTTTGGAATGGCATGAAGGTGAATAATTAATAACATACACTCACCGGCCACTTTATTAGGTAAACTGCTTCAACTGCTCATTAACGCAAATTTCCAATCAGCCAATCCACATGGCAGCAACTCAATGCATTTAGGCATGTAGACATGGTCAAGACGATCTGCTGCAGTTCAAACCGAGCATTAGAATGGAGAATAAAGGTGATTTAAATGACTTTGAACGTATCATGGGTGTTGGTGCCAGACGGGCTGATCTGAGTATTTCAGAAACTGCTGATCTAATGGTCAGAAGAAAGAAAATATCCAATGAGCTACAGATCTGTGGGGGCAAATGCCTTGTTGATGCCAGAGGTCAGAGTGGCCAGACTGGTTCCAGCTGATAGAAAGGCAACAGTAACTCAAACAACCACTCGTTACAACCGAGGTATGCAGAAGTGCATCTCTGAATGCACAACACATCCAACCTTGAGGTGGATGGGCTACAGCAGCAGAAGACCACAGCGGGTGCCACTCCTGTCAGCTAAGAACAGTAAACTGAGGATTCTGTCTTGTATCAATGGTTCAGGCTGGTGGTGGTGGTGTAATGGTGTGGGGTATATTTTCTTGGCACACTTTGGGCCCATTAGTACCAATTGAGCATTGTGTCAACACCACAGCCTCCCTGAGTATTGTTGCTGAGAATGTCCATCCCTTTATGACCACAGTGTACCCATCTTCTGATGGCTACTTTCAGCAGGATAACGGGCCACGTCATAAAGCGCAAATCATCTCAGACTGGTTTCTTGAACATGACAATAAGTTCACTGTACTCAAATGGCCTCCACAGTCACCAGATCTCAATCCAATAGAGCACCTTTAGGATGTGGTGGAATGGGAGATTCGCATCATGGATGTGCAGCCGACAAATCTGCAGCAACTGCGTGATCATGTCAATAACGACCAAAATCTCTGAGGAATATTTCCAGTACCTTGTTGAATCTATGCCACAAAGGATTAAGGCAGTTCTGAAGGCAAAAGGGGATCCAACCCAGTACATGTAAGGTGTACCTAATAAAGTGGCCAGTAAGTGTAATTATAATTTTTGGGTGAACTAACCCATTTAAGAAAAATAACCTACGACTAAGCTTACCCAGGGTATCGAATAACCCAGAGTTAATTAGTGTGAAAATCCTGTCTTTTGTGTTTTATCAATATTAAATGACAATGCAAACTGGTGTCACCTGTCCAAGTGTGCACTCCACACCACCTAGGAAGTCGTCATCGCGTGTTCCAATACTGTGAGCTCCGTGAATGTCGTACACTTCAAAGCGCAGTTTCTGCACTTCCTCAAAATAGTAGTCCAGCATCAAGACTTTAGCGAATACTGGATTCAGGTTGCTCTTGATCACCTCAGTACGGTCCAGCTGAAACACAGAAGAACATTTCAGTTAAAAGTGCAGTATGTAGGATTGAGACCTAGTGTTTAAACTAGGTATTGCAATGCAAATTCAAAATATTGGAATGCCCTACAATGACTCGACACACATGCAGGTTGCTAGATTCACACCAAGCGCAATAACTATAAAATAATGGTAAAGATATAATTCTAAAAATCGTTCACAGTATTCAACAGCATAGTTCACACAACAACTATAACGATAAAAATACAGAGGAATGATAATGTTGGGATCACTTTCAGAATGTTTTTTTCCAGCTGATGAACAATAAAATACTGACAGCCTGCCAGAATCCATTGAAATATAAAAAGGCTCAAGCAATTTAAAGCTACAGATGACATTGTGTACAAGCTCACTGCTTGATTTTAAGTCCTCTTTTAAAAAGATTATTTAAAGATATTTGACTAACGTGGAAACAATTGGTTTTACCATAGGAAATAATGATAAAAAAATAGATGGAAGTTATTCAAGACAGGCTGGCAAATTGAAGTGTAAAAATAAAGTACTTAAGGTATCCAGTGCTCGTTTCAGCATCTTTGTATTGCCTCCTTTAAAAATGCTGAGGAAATTAATTAGTCCCAGTTCAGCACCGGCATCATTGTTTTTCAACAGCAGCGAACCGAAAGGAATACTTCACATTATTGAGTGCAAAGAGGTGTTTCCCTTGCGTCATGACACAAATTAATTCTTCAGCCAATCAAGGACCCGCTTCTTCCGCGGGTCCTGGGGCTTCAGCCCCACCTAGCCCTTAATTAATCCGGCCCTGACTGTAAGCTGCTCAGCTAATGTTTACCTTTGTAAATTTGTATTTTTTGCTAATTAAAAAACACCTCACCACCTGACCTCTGAATCTGGGTCTCATTTCAAAGTCTGATATTTACATAATCTACATTTCTACCACGCAGTGGGTAGCACGTTCGCCTCACAGCAAGAAGGTCGCTGGTTCGAGCCTCGGCTGGGTCAGTTGGCATTTCTGTGTGGAGTTTGCATGTTCTCCCCGTGTTGCCGTGGGTTTCCTCCGGGTGCTCCGGTTTCCCCCACAAGTCCAAAGACATGCGCTATAGGTGAATTGGGTAGGCTAAATTGTTTGTAGTGTATGTGTGTGAATGGGTGTGTGTGGATGTTTCCCAGTGATGGGTTGCAGCTGGAAGGGCATCCGCTGTGTAAAACATATGCTGGATAAGTTGGCGGTTCATTCCGCTGTGGCGACCCTAGATTAATAAAGGGACTAAGCCGAAATAAAAATGAATGAATGAATGAACATTTCCACCAAGGAAACCCGGATTGCTGAAATTTAGTTGGGTAAACTGGCAGTGGGCTGGTTATAGAGACCAAAACAAAGACAGACATTCCAACACAAAATGCACATTTTTAAAGCAGAATATCTGACTTCAGCATTGTTTTTCAGCTAAACAAGTATGTTCACTTTGCATATTTCTATCTGCAAACTTATTATGGTATTTCTATTCTTTACAAGAGTCAAATACTGACAAACAGCACATTTAACAGCATCTCGCTGGAAATATCTGGCATCTCAAGATCAACATTCAGATCACAGCCTGTATTGTTCATTCTCAACCACTGGATGAACTCAAATAAAAAGACGACAGTGAGGGTGAAGGCCTCATGAGTCTGACTGTTGATCTTCAACACATGCAGCTGCAACATTTTTTGTTCTCATTTCTCATTCATCAGCCGGCTTTCTTCTCGCCTCCCCCTCCTTTTGCTGCTGTTCACTGATGTACGTCAAAAAACAAACAGAGCAAATACAATCATTTCTGAATTAAAACCAATTAGCTGTAGGAGTTAATGCATCATTCTCAGAGATACTAGGGAAATCATTAAGTCGAGAGATGCAATCTGAAAACAACAATAGGCTTTGAACGGGAAAAGCATTCGAGCTTTACTTTTCTGTGTATAAAAGCAAAGGATGATCAAACAAAGAGTGGATGTTCACAAAAGAGAAAAGGTGCTTAAAGTTTGTCAGATGTTGCCTTGAGACCGTCCCAAAAACTTTTTGACAATGGCTCAGATGTATTCATAATAACAATAATGCAGCTTTTCCAGTAAAATCTGTTCCAGTAACATACTAATTACTTTGTCTCACTGTTTTCTGGTTCATTTGGTGGATGGTTCACATAAATGGGCTTGACTGAATAAATGGTTTAGTGATTCCCTGGAGTGTCTAAGCTCAATTGCTGATGTTTTTGCTGCCTTTTTGATAGCTTTCTGGAGTTAACTCATTCCTAATAACTATTTTTTTTTGTCTTTGCCATGATGACAGTACATAATATGTTTCTGTATGTTTTGATACTAGTAGTCATACTAGATACTAGTAGTCATAATTTGAAAGCTTAGCTAGGTCAATTATGTTAATTAGGCAAGTCATTAGACAACAATGGTTTGGTCTGTAGCCAATTGAAAAATTATTTTCCTTATGGGGGCTAATAGTTTTGACCTAATAGTATATTAATAGAATATTGAGCTTTAAATTTGTTTTTTAAAAATTAAAAAACACTTTTATACCAATCAAAACTAAAAAAATGTAACTTTTTCCACAAGCAAAAAATATTGTAGAAAAAACTGCGAAAATGTCCTTGTTCGGTTAAACATCACTGGTGAATTATTAAAGAAAATAATAAAAGAAGGGCTTTTTTTGTCTTCAACTATATATTTATTGTCAATTTTAGACATTAAGCAGCCATTTCATCCAGTCTTCAGTGTCACATGATCCATCAGAAATCCTTCTAACATACTGGTATGAAACGAAATTGCCTTATTAATATTTGTGTTGAAATCATGGTACATTTTCTCAAGTTCATAAGAAATTATTAGAAACTGATTTTTTTTAACAATAATAAATATTTTTACTTTCACTTTTGATTAATACAAGGCAACCTTGCAAAATTAAAGTATAATTTTTATTATTATTTTAAAACTGTGTTGAATGGTATTTTAACCTGGTTTCTACTTAAATAAACAAACAAACAAATAAATAAATAAATATCCAATAAATTGTTTCAACATTAATAACACAGGATCATTTTGTTACAAAATTAATTTGGGTTACTTTATTTTAAGGTGTTTTTATTACATTGTAACTATTCATTTAACTACTGAGTAATACTAATTAATTACATGTATTTGCTGTATGGTTAGGGTCAGGATGAGGGTTAGATATAGGGTTAGTTGCATGTAATTATGCATAATTCAGTGTAATTACTATGGTAAATACATGGAACGTGAAACAAGAACACCTTAAAATAAAGAGTCATCTAAACTTGTTCAACATGTTTGACCTTTGTCATCCCTGATTGCAAAAAAATTAAATATGGTAACTTTTCCCCTTAAACAATATCAAATTAGTTACTTTTTGCTATTTCTGATTGTATTTGATAATTAATTTTAAAGCAAAGATTGACTGTAATTTCATCCATTTATTTTCTTTTCGGCTTAGTCCCTTTATTAATCAGGGGTCGCCACAGCGGAATGAACCACCAACTTATGCAGCATATGTTTTACGCAGCGGATGCCCTTCCAGCTGCAACCCATCACTGGGAAACATCCATACACACTCTGACTGTAATTTATGAAGCTTAATTTTAAAACCATTTTAAAAGTGACGTCATCTACCGCCAAAAAAATATTTTAATTAATTGGATTAGTGATAAATCTCCATCACTTAAAGGTTGAAACAAGACCATTTTTGAGTCGATTCCACTGGAGCATCTTACCCATGTGTTACACAAAAAAAATAAACATGTTTTCAAAGTTTGGACTTCATATTTGGATTATTTGGATCCTAGTCTTTGCCATACCATATTAAAATGAATATTGTAACTACATCATTATTTGGAAAATAAGAAATGTTTGATCTGTTTTATTTGAGGTAGTCCTGTTTTATATATAATCTTTTCTTTATGTATCTTTTGAAGATGTATTGATATGTGTGTATTATTGAGAAAATTCAATAAACATAATTATTTTATTTTATTTAAAAAAAGTGATGTTCAAACACTGCTAGAGAAATTGACATTCTGTGCGTATATTTCTGAAAAAAAAGATCATTTGTTATTGTCACACAAATGGCTAAAAGGAATAATTTAAAACCAGCATGTGATGTTATCAGTCATACTCACAGAGAGTCAGATTAACAGTGCCAAACTACTAATGGGTCTTTATGGCACATATCGGACAAAGAATGACCCTCCTCCATCAGCCTCTCATATAAAACATTCAGCCCTTCAATCTAGTATGTGTGTGCCCTTGAACGGCGGCGAACTTTCAGATAGCACAAATGGTAGTAAATCAAACTAAACGAGATGGTATGAGGTGAATCTCAAACCAAACCATTAAATCCGGGTCATTGTTCAGCCCAAAATCAGAAGACAAAAAAATGAACATTCATATTTTGTGTATCTTGTGTACAGATTCTCATTATTATAATTATAAAACACTCACACTGTGAGAATATTTGCAAAATATTAACAAAATGTAATATATAAATAGTATGAATTTATATATACACTGTTAGAAATGCATGGTTCCACACAATCATGTTGTGTCGGGACAACATGAAGGAATTAAATTAACTTGTTAGTTTTTACAAATTTAAATGGATTGAACATAAAACAATTAAGTTTTCTCACTTGGTGAAGTTTTTTTCCTTGCCACTGTTGCCACTGGCTTGCTTGGTTTGGGACTTGTGGAGCTGCACATCGGTGGATTTGCTCTTCAGTGTTTGGACTTTCAGCAGTGAAAATTAAACCACACTGAACTGAACTGAACTGAACTGAACTGAACTTCAACTCTGAAAACTGGACTGACACAGTTTCAATTTCAATTTACTAGAACTTCTATGTTAAGCTGCTTTGACACAATCTACATTGTAAAAGCGCTATAGAAATAAAGATGAACTGAATCGAATTGAAGTTGTCCACCCCAAAAATACTCCAAAATTGTAATCATTATAAATAAGTAGTTTGAACAAACAGCAAGCATAATTATTTGAGTGTATAATACAAGTCTTATTATGCTTATTAAAGTCTTATATTTCATGGGTATATTTGTGAAAACTGTCAAAAATATATTGTGAGAGTCAAATTGATATTTATTCATTCATTCATTCATTTTCTTTTCGGCTTAGTCCCTTTATTAATCTGGGGTCGCCACAGCAGAATGAACCGCCAACTTATCCAGCATATGTTTTACGCAGCGGATGCTCTTCCAGCTGCAACCCATCTCTGGGAAACATCCATACACACTCATTCACACACGTACACTATGGACAATTTAGCTTACCCAATTCACCTGTACCGCATGTCTTTGGACTTGTGGGGGAAACCGGAGCACCCGGAGGAAACCCACGCCAACACAGGGAGAACATGCAAACTCCACACAGAAATGCCAACTGACCCAGCCGAGGCTCGAACCAGCGACCTTCTTGCTGTGAGGCGATTGTGCTACTCACTGTGCCACCGCATTGCCCAAATTGATATTTAATTTTATTTATTTTATTTTATTTTATTTTATTTTATTTTATTTTACTTTACTTTACTTTACTTTACTTTACTTTACTTTACTAAAGATCATCTTCCATGAAGACATTTTGTAAATTTCCTTCCATAAATGTATGAAAATATGTAATGATATGCATTGCTAAGAGCTATTTGGACAAATGTGATTTTCTCAATATTTACATTTTGCCTCATAGCAAGAAAGTCGCTGGTTCGAGCCTCGGCTGGGTCAGTTGGCATTTCTGTGTGGAGTTTGCATGTTCTCCCCGTGTTGGCGTGGGTTTCCTCTGAGTGCTCCGGTTTCCCCCACAGTCCAAAGACATGCGGTATAGGTGAATTGGATAAACTAAATTGGCCGTAGTGTATGTGTGTGAATGAGTGTGTATGGATGTTTCCCAGTACTGGGTTGCAGCTGAAAGGCATCCGCTGTGTAAAACATATGTTGGATAAGTTGGCGGTTCATTCCGCTGTGGCGACCCCTGATGAATAAAGGGACTAAGCCAAAGGAAAATGAATAAAAGAATGAATGATATAACTTGTTCAACTCTTTCAGGAAGATTTTTCATACAGGTATTTCTGTTGCAACTTAGAAATATTAAGTTCACTTGACTTTTTTTTAAGTAAATACAACTAATCGCTTTTTACAGTGTGTTTTCAGAAATCATACGTTAACATTAAGTGAGTTTTTCCATAAAACAAGCAAAATAATCTGGAAAACTCCCTTTATTTTGACTTTTATTTTTTAAATAAACAACAATATATTTTACTTGTCAAGAAAATGTGTTTTGATTTAAGAATTTTTAAATATTTGGACTCGAAACAACGCTCAAAAAAAGACTTTTGCTGCTTGTTCAAACTACTTATTTAAAATGAGCTAAATCAACACAATTATTAAGGTTTTTTTGGGACAACTTAATTGTTTTATGTCCAATCCCCTTAAATTTGTAAAAACAATTAAGTTAACTTAATTTGATTAGTGGGAAGCATGGTGGCGCAGTGGGTAGCACAATCGCCTCACAGCAAGAAGGTCGCTGGTTCGAGCCTCGGCTGGGCCGGTTGGCATTTCTGTGTGGAGTTTGCATGTTCTCCCCGTGTTTGCGTGGGTTTCTTCCGGATGCTCTGGTTTCCCCCACAATTCCAAAGACATGCGCTACAGGTGAATTGGGTAAGCTAAATTGTCCATAGTGTATGAGTGTGAATAAGTGTGTGTGGATGTTTCCCAGTAATGGGTTGCAGCTGGAAGGCCATCCGTTGCGTAAAAACATATGGTGGATAAGTTGGCGGTTCATTCCACTGTGGCTACCCCAGATTAATAAAGGGACTAAGCCGAAAAAGAAAATGAATGAATGAATGGATAATTGATTGGTGTTGCCACAACATGAAGCAACCCACCATTTAATGCAGCGAAGACAAAAACTCTCAACTCAATTATTATATATATATATATTTTTGCAGTGTCTGTAGATTCATTTGGAAAAATTTAATAGACATTTTATAACACTGGATTGTTTAGACTTCTTGTGAGGTCACACAATTTGCTGTTCTACAGGAATATTATTACTTATGGGGAGCATTTCGAATGTAGAGCATGACATTGAGAAACTATTACGTCTCTAGATAACTATAATACTGTGCTGGCCGAGTGGTTCCCTATATAGACTATATACAGCAAGTTCATGGAGTCTCTGCTATCACTCCAAACACCTGACTGCCTCCCGCGGCTCCTCCAATCACACGCAAGCAGACCTCTTATCAATTCCAAGAACATTTGCTGCTGGAAAACCATTTTGTTACAGAAATCCCCAGTTACGGAAAGGCCAACATACCGAAATCAGACACGTTTGCAAAACTGCAGTCTAGTTTGAAAACTCTATTTTTTCAGCATTTGTCTATAGGTCAACTTGTGTACACTGCCAAAAGTGGATCGTGTATCTGTGACATGAAATTTTGATATTGTCACGCTTCCAAATGAACTTGTTGTTCAAGTTTTCAGGTGAGGCAACAGGCTGTGTACATCTAGATTTCTCATTTCAGTTTCATGATTTCTAATTTACAGTTATCAACATAGGGCTCCGCGGTGGCGCAGTGGGTAGCGCTGTCGCCTCACAGCAAGAAGGTCAGTTGATCGAGCCTCGGCTGGGTCAGTTGGCATTTCTGTGTGGAGTTTGCATGTTCTCCCCGTGTTCGTGTGGGTTTCCTCTGGGTGCTCCGGTTTCCCCCACAAGTCCAAAGACATGCGCTATAGGTGAATTGGGTAAGCTGGAAAGGCATCCGCTGCATAAAACATATGCTGGATAAGTTGGCGGCTCATTCCACTGTGGTGACCCCTGATTAATAAAGAGACTAAGCCGAAAAGAAAATGAATGAATGAATGAATGAGTTATCAACATAGAAAGCTGATTTTCTATACTCTAAAATCTAGCCAATGTCTCAAAATAACAGTTTTAGTTGACTTAGTGGACATCAATATGTAAAAGCTCTTCACAATTTCTCAAGCATCATTTGTGCTGACATAAAACAAGTGCATTAAAGCACAAACAAAAATGGTGAGCAGGAGGTCTCTGTTAGGTTGTAATAACTCTCCCCAAACCCTTTTCCCGATCTTTCTGAATGAAATGTCTACTTTACTACCTCCAATCAGCTCGCACTAAAAAAAAAACAAGCCACGCCCACTGTTTTTTCATTTAATATTCCGTTTCTCTAGGAACTGCGACACAATATAAAAAAAAAGGTTGCAGCTTCCAGTTAATGCGGACTTTAAAGGTGCCCTATAATTTAAATTTGGATATGCCTAGGTATAGCTGAATAATAAGAGTTCAGTACATGGACATACTGTGCACCTCAAACACAACTGTTTCCTCGTTCTCATGTAAATCCCATGAGTGTAAAATCCAGATGAAAACAGGCCAATCAGAACAAACCAGCTGCTGTAACATTGCAGATTGACACATGAGATTATTAATATGCACTCCTAGGCTGCATTTGATTGGCCACAAGTTTCCTAGTGAGATTACAACAAGGATTATTCATTCATTTTTCTTCGGCTTAGCCCCTTTATTCATCAGGGGTCGCCACAGCGGAATGAAGCGCCAACTTATCCAGCATATGTTTTACACAGCGGATGCCTTTCTAGCTGCAACCCAGTACTGGGAAACATCCATACACACTCATTCACACGCATAAACTATGGCCAATTTAGTTTATTCAATTCACCTATAGCGCATGTCTTTGGCGATCTTCTTGCTGTGAGGTGACAGTGCTAACCACTGAGCCACCATGTCGCCCTACAACAAGGATTATAAATAATAAAATTAACTATAAATTTACAAAGATTACAAAAATGTTTTTAAGATATTTACACTTGTATTAAACAAAGATTTTTTAAATTATTTTTAAGTTTATCTATGCTTGAGTTTATCTATCTATGTTTGGATCTCCTTTAAGAGAGTCCAAATTATTCTGATTGGTCAGATTTGGAGACTTTGAAGCTCAGAGATCAACAGGGACCGGAACACAACATACGCAATGCAGTGCATTCAGGGAGATGTAGTTAATAAGAATGTTAACAAAATTTATAACATCAACTACTCAAACTACACAAACCAATCTCTCAGATACAACTATAGCATTTGTAGGTCCTAGCACTCATTGCTTATGGGCAGCCACTGAAGGCATTATGCAAATGTGTTGCAAATCTATCTACATAAACTGGTTCCAATTACCAACAATTAGTTTCAGGCAGTTCTTCTTTTGGGAGACTCCATTTGTTTTGCTCTTTCACATTCACAAATGCACTACATGAAGGGATATAACCATAATAGGGGCACTTTAAGACTATCTTATAGTCAAAATGAAAAAACATCATACTGAGTCATACAGAGCTGTAAAGGAGCTGTTAAATGAGCCGGTGTTTGTCTCTTCACCCCGGTGGCTGCTTTCAGATGTTTGAGTAGTGTAAGAGGAAGTGATGCATGTAGCCTAAAAGTGTTGTAGAGAGATTACACCACAGGTTCCTGAGTGCAACAGAATATTAGACTAAATTTACACATACAATAATTACCCTGAGAGAGAAAGTTAAAGGGAGCTGAGAGAGAGAGAGAGAGAGAAAGAGATACGAGTAGGCTTAGCTCCCACTCAATTTTAGCTCTTGATCTGCATGACAATGACACTTCTCCATTGATAGGTGCTGCATGAGCAGATAGTGAAACACCTAATGGCTCAAGAACATGAGAGCAGCACTCAGTACAAAAAAAACTACATTATCAGAATTAGTTACAAAGTTACAATGGACGCATTCCAACCTAGGCAGATTGGGGAAAGAATGACAAATAATATTATATATGTGCTAACAAATGAGTAGTAATAAAAGTATTGTAGCATTTTAGTATAAGCAAGAATTCTCATTACTGCCTTTTATTAAGATATTTATTAGTACTTATTGTCAGTGTTCTGTCCTGTCCATGTGCTTTTTGTTATCATGTGATTCCTTTGTGTTCATCCCTTGTGTCTCATTTGTTTAATCATCCCCTTATCCATTTATACCCTTTCGTCTGTGTCCTTCGTCGTCCGGTATTTTGGTTTGTCTCGTCCTGTCGTCCTTGTCCCGTCTGCCAGTATCCAGTGTTTGTATCCCGTAAGTGTTTGTTTAAATATGTCATCATGTCATCGTCTACCTTCCTCAAGATGTTACACTTATAAAGTACATACATACTATTAATCTACATTAATAATCGTACCTAATACCTAAACCTAGCTATTACCTTAACAACTAATAATCAGCAAATTAGGAGTTTATTGAGGCAAGAGTCATAGTTAATGGGTTATTAATACAAGAATTGTAGTGAGAATTTTACCTTAAAAAAGTATGTTAAATTTTAGCCCAAACAGATGAATATACATGAAAAAAAAACACACTGAAATGATGCCTTTTTTTGATTTTACACATCTTTGAGCTATTTATTGTGACTTGTGTTTACAGGACTTATCCCAATAGCTCAATGTCACAAACTCAATGCTGTACCAAGTGTGCTATAGAGTAAGTGGACTAAATTGGAGAAACCATATTGTCACGAGTGTCGCTCACTCATAGATGATCGAGACTCTGAGATAACAAAAACACACTATTTATTTACAAAAACACACACACTTACTACAAAAAACAGTAATTTGGCACACAGGAATCACAAGGAGAGTTGACACTTCAATACCGGACCATTAGCAAACTGAAAACAGGGCTTTAAATACACAGGACACGATTACACAAATTACAAACAGGGGTGACACAACAGGTGGAACTCATGATCATTATCACACAGCGGGAAACAGAACAAGGGGGTCACATGACAAACACAAGCACATGGAACACGGCACAACAACATCACATGACACAACACAGACACACCAGACATGTGACACATATGACATTAAGTAAATGCCAAAATGTATAAATTCAAAAAGGCTCATTGTGGATACGTACCGCTGTCTACCTTTCTGGAGAGCGCGAATTATGTAACCAGAGGTACGTCTGGCTGCATTTCGTCTTTAAAACGAACGCTACGGGGTGATATGATGCCACCGACGGCTTCTGTTCCTTTTTTGCGCTACCAGCTGACCGCTTACCTGCGTATGGACGGCTTTTAAGCTGTTAACAGTTTGCCCGGTAGCTCGCCGCATAGGTTGGCGGACTTGGGACGCAGAAGGAGCGGAGTTGACCGCAATGACAGGGTTTAAGTCTGGCAAAGAACGGTTCCAGAAACCAGGTAAAACAAAAGCAAAAAAACTAAATAAATGTATAAACAACAGGCTGAAGACCTAGTGAAATCATGCTGCCACGGCGGCTTTTCTTTTTCTAGATTGCTTTTGAAAACACTATCGGTTGGGTTTAGGGAAGGGGGTGGGTGGTTCGGTTGCCAGTTGGTCAGTCAGTCAGTCGACAGCAAGTTGGCCTGGTCAGTCAAAGTGTATTTTGAGCCCTCTGGTGGATTTACGTGAGAAAAGGACGCGAGAGAGAAATTTAAGAGCATCTAAAAGCATACACAGCAGCCTCTGGTGGATTCGCAAAAATAAAAACTTCGAGCAGACATGCCTCCGGTTATGTATTTTGCTGTCCCCAGAAATGTAGACAGGGGTACATATCCACAATAACCTGGGTTGTGAAAAACATGCTTTAGCTTACATTTTTGTAAACAGCAAAAAATATAAATATATATTAATATAAACATATACGTTACAGCAGTTTCTAGGTAAAATGAACACTATAGAGCAGTTTGAGGTCAACAACTATTGTTTCTTTTCACACTAATGATATTTTACAGGAACATATCACAGACAAATAAAGGCACTCTTCTTTTACATTTGTTTTTGAAAACGCTATTGGTTGGGTTATGAGAAGAGATTAGTTCAGTGCTTCACTGGTCTAGGTGATCTGGATGCGTGCAAGAAGGACGTGTATCAGAAACATTCAACAAAACGCATTCTAAGTAGCATATTTCAGATTCACAAAAATTTAGACAGCGTCCTCTAGTGCATTTGCCATCGGAAATGTGCAACTAAACGCACCTGGAGCAAAGTATTTTACATTTCGGAATACGTTCAGATTTTATGAACAGTGGACTTTATGTAGGTGTGTTTTTTGGATATAGTATGTACAACTGTATGTATAGGTATGTTTTTAAATATAGTATGTCCAGACTACATTCCTACTATACACACACGTGCTATATTGAGCATAACTTTTTAATAGCTGCATGCTTAGTGCATGCTTAATCAGAAGAACTGTACCTACTCAAAGAATATGCAACATCAATGCAGTTATTGTCATCATGTCTTTTAGCGATGATCAAAAACATTAAGTATGTTTAGTTTGTGAACTAAAGCCCAAAGTATTCTTCAGCTGTTACACATATGCTTACAAATATGCATGCAATAGATCCACTGGTTGGCAACACCATAGCCTTGGGCAATTGTTGCACAAAATAGCAGCAAAAGAGATTGAACAACAATATACTCCCACATTAATGAGAGCTTGAGAGAGTGCATTATGATATACCAACATGTCAAGGGTACAACAATACAATGATATTTTTCTATCATGTGTCCTGGAGTGAAATTGAGCAAAGATCAAACCATAATAACAAAATAGCTGCCTGTGTTTGAACACTCAGTTGAGAATACCTAACCTGATCTCAAAGGAAAATGTAACTATTTTACATAATACCAAACACGTAGCATAATTTGTACAATGTCATGCTTAAATGTAAGATTTTTTAAAAGTAGGCATGCCCCTAACATTGCCCCATGATGTACCTCACTGTGGGTATAACCATAAAAAAAACGTATAAAAGAGATTGTAAGAATTACTATTCTCAGTTGTACACACGGTATAAGCTAAAAATGTGTGTTAAAAATTAAGCAGTCTTGGAGCTTTCGATTATTATTATTATCACTAAAACTGCTTGTATTCACATCATGTCAAAATTATCGTCACTAAAATCATCCATCAGTGAAAACCATTAAATACTCTATTAAATCAGTAATTAAACATTGAAAATGTAGATTGTCATGAAAACTCAGATTTCCCTTGTAAAAATATCTATGGCTTAACACAAAAAATATAGTAAAACCATGGTAAATGCAAATTACAAATGAACCATTGTCTTGCTATACTAACCATAGATTAACATAGTTCTTTTAGTACAATTGTGATAATACAAAAGTTCATTTAAATCATTCATTAATTTATTCATTTTCCTTTGGCTTAGTCCCTTATTTATCAGGGGTTGCCACAGCGGAATGAACCGCCAACTATTCCAGCATATGTTTTACACAGCGGATACCCTTCCAGCTGCCACTCAGTACTGGGAAACACCCATACACTCTCACATTCACACACACACACACACACACACACACACACACACACACACACACAC
>CAIGQW010018881.1:0-11751 GCA_903798125.1 Danio choprae
ACACACACACACACACACACACACACACACACAGATAAGCAGACAAGAAATTGGGCACAAATCACAAAGCAAACTCAGAACTTCTTAGAGGAAATTGTGGACTAGATCAGCTCAAGTAGATCACTGCCACAAAAACGTCATCACGGCTTACAAATGTGATTTTTCACATCAGTATTAACTAGAACTGCAAGAAAATCCTGAATCTAACAGCGCCAATGGTCAACTGACTTTTATTCAGCCTTCACAATTAGAACCACTTATGAGATGAGGTTTTCTTAACTGCAGTGTTCTTGACACTGTCCTTTTGTTAAAAATATTGCTCCAAGTGCATCTACTTAACAGATTAAGTTACTTTATTATGTCATTCTAGACTCATACTTTCAGGTTAGCACTCACCTTTCCATTCATTTCCCTCGCAGCATCCTTAGCATCACCAGGGTTTTCATAAGTTACAAATGCAAAACCTCTAGATTTGTTTGTTTCACGATCCTTCATCAACAGAACTACACAAAGCAAAAAAAAAAAAAAGATACAAATCACACTTAATACCACAAACACTACAATAATGGTTATATTCATGGTTATGAGCTAGTTTCTTTAAAACCAAACATGTTTTAATCATAAGGAAGGTCTACATTGCAATTCAGATCATACAATACGACAATTACCTTCCGATATTCTGCCAAATTTGCTGAAATACGCTTCAAGGACTTTCTCGCTAGTTTCAGTGTTCAGGCCACCTATGAAGAGCTTCCCAGGTCGGTCTGCCTCTGCCATTTTCCCAGTAATGCCACTGCAAAAAGATACATTTCTCCATTACAAGATAGTTGCACATTGTATGAAATTAAAGCCACGACAATCCCGTCTATAAACTGGCCTCTCTGATTTTTCTAGATTACCAAACAGGGAAACTTGTAGATCTGAAAACCCACACATTCTAAAATGGTTTACCATAATAACAAAACAAACAACCGAAAATGACTGTACACGTTGTTACAGCGGTTTAAACAAGTTGAAAATACATTTGATAACGTTAACAGAAACATTGGCTGCTTATCACGTGCGAACATAAACATCCATTTAATTGAGAATCAGAATGTACAAAAACTCGCTTGTTTAATTTGCAAAATATTTAGATATGCATTTTTAAGCGTGCTTCACAAAATGGCGGACGCAAGGCATTCGGAGCAGCCTGAGACCTCTTCAGGCCACATAGCTAACTTGCAACGTTTAATTAAACACCCCATATAGTCTTGAGGATGATGATGATGATGAAAAACACACTCACATAACGATATACTAGCGAAAAAACTGCACATTGCGAGCTCAAAATGGCGATGAAAATGTCTGTTCAGAAAGAAAATTCGCCCCAACCATGATGTACATAAGGCCACTTTCAGTTACAATTGCAGCCGCAAATAAATATCCATGACTACAAGACTAATTGCACTTAAATTAACCTGAAATATAGTATTACCACGTATCTATATACGAAACAACATGATATGACAGATGTTAATACAGAGTCCCGTCATTCACTCACCTCAGAATAAATAGGCAGAAACAAAAGCGTGTGCTGGTTTATATGTCCAATGTGTCTCGACCCGCCCAGCACAGTCATTTACTCGACGGTCAGAGAGAGGAAGTGGAACTGAACCGTTCAGAAGTCTCTCACGCCCTCTGGTGTCCTGTTTGCAAGCTGCGAAAACAGTCGATGTTTGTGCCATTAATTAATTTTACACACATCTTTCCTATTCTTATCCTATTACTTATTGGCTGTCTATTAATTACTAATAAGCAGCAAATTAAAGAGCAGCACGGTGGCTCAGTGGTTAGCACCGTCACATCACAGCAAGGAGCAGGCTGTGTCAAGTCCTGGCTGGGCCAATTGCCATTTCTGGGTGGAGTTTGCATGTTCTCCCTTTGTTCGGGTGGGTTTTCTCTGAGTGTTTCCCCCATAGTCCAAAGATATGCATTATAAGTGAATTGAATGAACTGAATTGGCCGTAGTGTATGAGTGTGTGTGTGAATGTGAGAGTGTATGGGTGTTTACGCTGCGTAAAACATATACTAGAGTATTTGGCGGTTCATTCCGCTGTGGCAACCAATGATTTATCAGCTGCATCGTTAGCCCATTGTGCATATTTATTTGGGCTCCTATTTTACCCCTTTTACCAGATGTAAGATAACTTCAGAATGTGTATGTAAACTTTCATATACCCATCAGATCATTTATTATACCCTGCAGAATATGTGAACTTTGGGGTCTGGAGAAAAACACGAATAAAGCAGAGTTTAAAACAGAGTAAGTTTATTTGATGTATTTGTTGTGGAATTTATTCAAGTTTTTCTGCAAGGAGTCACACACATGCTGTTACAAAGTTCACAGTACACACACATACACACACACACACACACACACACACACACACACACACATTTAACTTGCACTGTTTTTGATCGTCTACTTGCAGCAAATGTGACAGGATACAAGTTAATATACACTGCTGTATGGATATTCATTATGCTACTGTACAAAATAACCCAGATTTAACGTCCACAATCTGGGACTCCTGTTGTATGGCTGAAGCATCTTCCTATAGTTACTGACATTGCAGCTGTGGTGATTCCAGCAGTTATAAATTAGAGTTGGAATAGATCTTTCCCAGTTTCTTTGCAAATCTTGTTCTGTAATACAAAGACATGTTCATATGCTCCTGTCAATCAATATGGTGAGTGGGGAAAAACACACTTGTGGTGTGCCTCAATATCAATGGGATTTGGATCATATTGAAAAAAGAGACTTGTTATGTTTATGTCACTCCAATATGACTGGACATATTATATCAACACACAGTTCTGTCCGAACAGCTTTCAAAAGTTGATTTTGCATCATAGGTGTCCTTTAAATTGTTTTGTTTGTGCCATTACATCCAATTCACTAGTATTTATGTACACTTATGACTTGTTGACCACTTTTTGAGCATAGACATTAAATTATTCTGAATTGTTATGAAATTTCCAACTTCCAATCTTTTCAAGCTTTCAAGCACTTAATTTTGGTCTTCATTCATTTTCTTTTCGGCTTAGTCCCTTTATTAATCTGGGGTCGCCACAGCGGAATGAACCGCCAACTTATCCAGCATATGTTTTACGCAGCGCATGCCCTTCCAGCTCCAACCCATCTCTGGGAAACATCCACACACACTCATTCACACACATACACTACGGACAATTTAGCCTACCCAATTCACCTGTACCACATGTCTTTGGACTGTGGAGGAAACCGGAGCACCCGGAGAAAACCCACGCCAACATGGTGAGAACATGCTAACTCCACACAGAAATGCCAACTGACCCAGCCGAGGCTCGAACCAGCGACCTGTGAGGCGATCGTGCTATTCACTGTGCCACTGTGCAGCCGGTCTTAATTTAATTTTACTAAAAATTTTTTTAAATATATTTAGTTAGGCAGCAAGAAGGTCGCTGGTTCAAATCCTGGCTGGGTCAGTTGGCATTTCTGTGTGGAGTTTGCATGTTCTCCCTGTGTTGGCGTGGGTGCTCCGGTTTCCCCCACAGCCCAAAGACATGCGCTGTAGGTGAATTGGATGAACTAAATTGGCCGTAGTGTGTTTGTGTGGGAATGTATGTATGTACAACCCAGTACTGGGTTGCGGCTGGAAGGGCATCTGCTGCATAAAGCATATGATGGAATAGTTGGTGGTTCATTCTGGTGTGACGTCCCCTAATAAATAAGGGAACTAAGCCAAAGGAAAATAAAAGAATGAATGCAATGTATTTAGTTAGTTATTAATTATTTAATGTCACATTTTCCAAAACATACTTTGCAATTAAACTCAGAAATGTTTCTTAATATACAAATATAAATAAATAAATGAATAAATAAATTTAAGAAAATAAATAAATAAAAACTTCTATAATAATCTATATAATCTATAATATAATCAATAAACTGGTGAAGGATGATTATAACTCTTAGTTAATTTTTCATGCTATTCACATAAACATGCGGTTTTACAAATACAATTTATCTAATTCTGTTACTTAATACAATTGTATCAGTTAATTTGCATGTTATATTGTCCGCCTATAGAAAGAAAGTGCAGAATAAGCGGCAGCAGAGTGTGAATCCAGCTGTTCCGTGCATCAATAAAGAAGGATGTAGATATAGAGGGGGAGCCTCGAGTGGGCGGGGTTACAAACACAGTAAGGAAGTGATACTGATACAAATCTTTCTCGAGTCAGGAGCAACTGAGAGCTCGTTGTCTTGTTGACTTTCTGCCTCTGGTTAGTTGTATGGTTTGCTCTAACAGGGTAAACAGGTAACCTCACGGGACGCTGTTTTGAAAAATGAAGTCTCTTAAACCGCACTGTATATTTTTGTTGAGTTTAACTATAGTCAACTCGAGCTTTGGATTCTACCTTCCGGGTTTGGCACCAGTCAATTTTTGCGAGAAGAGCTCGACTGGGGATGCAGAGGAATGTCAGGTGAGCTTATGCTGGTGTTTAGCCATACTTGTTATTATTTTATTACCACGTACAGATAGTTAGCGCATAACACACAGTCATTTATTGTGAATTGCAAATTCATGTTCAGAAGGAAAATAGATAATACGTATTCATTCAGCTATGTCATCAAAATGAATGGCTGAGGTATAATAATGGTCATTATTTCCACAGCATGATATACAGCTGTTTGTGAATAGACTGGACTCAGTGGAATCAGTCCTGCCTTATGAATATGATGCGTAAGTTTGCTTGAACTTTGCAGTCTAAGGTCATATCTACATACATTTGTATACAATGACTGATAAGGGAAAACTTCTTTTAGGTTTGATTTCTGTAAAGACACAATTGAAAGAAGGCCCACAGAGAATCTTGGGCAGGTGTTATTTGGAGAAAGAATTGAGACATCCCCTTATAAGGTAAGACTTTATTTTAAATGGACTTTATTCATTGTATTTTACCTTGGCTATGAAAGTGACATTTAGAAGACAATAGTGGTCTTCGTGAGCTGGAATCTTGTTTTTCAAGTTTTACTAGATGTCATTGTAACTGACACACACACATACACATTTTCCATTGTGTGTGACTCATTTTTAATCATTATCATCATATTTAGAGAATGTATACCTAGATGTTACTGTTAGTTTAGTTTAAGGAATTGATTTGAAACATAATATTAGACATTTGTTTTTACAACATTTAATGTCTCTTCTTGTAATGAACGAATCAATCAAATTCTGAAATTCTCTTCTTAGTTTTCGTTTAAGAATGACTTGACATGCCAGAAGGTTTGCACGAAATCATATAACACAGCTTCAGCCGTCGAAAGGTTAAAGTTGGACTTTCTAAAGAGGGGAATGGACTTGAACTACCAGCACCACTGGTAAGTCTAGATGGCGTTGTTGCCTACAGGCACAATAGCAGTTGCATGTAAGTTGTGTCATCCTTATTGTGTATCAGTTTCTTGCGTAACCAAAAGTGCTTAAAACCTATTCAGAAAGACAATGCCTGTTAAACAATACATCTGTAACTGTAGGGTTTGGCAGGCAATCGTTTACTGAATTTGTAGTGGCCAGTAACAGATTTGGTGATATGGCCTATTCCTTAACACTTGTTCTGCAGGATTGTTGACAACATGCCTGTAACATGGTGTTATATTGTGGAGGGTGATCAGAAAATCTGCAACCCAGGATTTCCTATTGGATGCCTAGTAAACCAGGAAGGAACGCCAAAGGATGCATGTGTTATCAACGTGAGAGACACTGTTTTTCACCACTTGAGTTATGAGCTGGGATTGTGTGATGGGATAAAACAAATGAAACATCATGGAAATTAGTTCATAATGTAATAAAATTTTTATTTTGTAAATAATATCAAAATTAAGTTGTTTGAATTAATTGTTGATTAATACAGGTGGACTTAAACCTATTTTTAATTGTGATACGAATAATTCAAGTATTTAAAGCCGCTTAATCTTCATTAAAAATGCACCAATGTCATGCATCAGGTGATTAAAGCAAGTTTTCATTGCTTATATCAAATAAGGGTGGGAAAATACATTGAATTAATGCAGTGTGTAAAGAAAATGTCTCTTGTGTGGTATTACTTTGAATTGAGTGATGATGACAACAACATTTTCAAGCTTTGCACTGGTGCAAATATTCTTTTAGTTCATTTAATGTTAATTGAGTGTAAATTAGTACTTGATGGAGACCATTTACTCTGAAACTTTGTTAAATTGAAGAGCTCTTGTGTAATATTGTGTTGTTAATTGAATTGTTAAACATAAGTGAAGTCATTAAACATTTAAGGGGTAGTTCACCAAAAAAGGAAAATTTCATCATCATTGGCTCACACTCAAGTTTTTCAAAATTTTTATGAGTTTCTTTCTACTAATGAACACAGAAGATATTTTAAAGAATGTTGGAAACCAATAGCTATTGACATCCTTAGTAAGAACAAAAAAATACTATACAAAAAATATTTTAAGTCAATGACTGCTGACTGCCAACATTCTTCACAATATCTTCTTTTGTGTTCAAGAGAAGAAATAAATTCAAACAGGTTTGGAACAAGAGGGTGAGTATATATTGACAGAATTGTCATTTGTGTGTTAACTGTCCCTTTAACATTTGTATTAAGAATAGAACATTGACACAGTGTAAATATTTAGTTGATTTTAAAAATGATTTACAACTTTAAAGAAGTCTATACTAGTAACCAAAAGCTAAGCAAGTGAGGTAGAGAGCAGCCTTTTAATGCTAGCTTCTACCTGCTCCTTTAGGCTGATTTCAACAAGAAGAACATGTTTTATGTTTTCAACCACGTGGACATCACTATAGTTTACCACAGTGGAGATGAAACGACTGGGATGGGTGCTCGACTTGTGGCAGCTACACTGGAACCTAGGAGGTGGGATTTTTGCAAATAGCACTCTGTAACTAACTTGACCAGTTTCAGCAAACATGCTTTCTTATTCAACAATAATTGAAGCTTAATGATACCGGTTTTCCATCACACATTACTAAGAAACCTAAGTAAATATTAAACCCAATGCACATAGATGAAATCTTTAGAGTTATCTCCTCTCCGGTATATACATGCATACATACATACATACATACATACAAACATACATACAGTAGTCAAACTATAGAACAACCCATTCTTGTCTTAGAACAATATTTCAAGTTTTGTTTGTGCATGCATTTATGTTGTGTCTTGGATAGCATCAAGCATAGTGATGATGAAAAACCATCATGTGAAGGCCCTCCCATGGAAATACCATTCGAATTCAACAGTAATCTCAACGTGACCTACACTTACTCTGTTACATTTACAGTAAGTCTGTTTATAGAATCAATGAAGTTCCTCATTGTTTTTGCGATTGCAATGTATAATAAAGTTTTAAAAGTCTTTTTCATCTTTTTTTTTTTTTTAGCAAAATAATGCCATTAGATGGGCTTCTCGATGGGATTACATTTTGGTTTCCATGCCTCACACCAATATCCAGTGGTTCAGGTGAGCACAAGCTGCGATACCGTACAGTCATAAATTAAGAGGCTTCTGCATTCTAAATGAATAATCAATCTTCAATTTCTTTCTTTCAGCATTTCAAATTCTTTAGTCATTGTGCTCTTCCTGTCTGGCATGGTGGCCATGATCATGCTTCGGACATTGCACAAGGATATTGCCCGGTACAACCAGCTTGATCAGGTACCTTGAATTTACATTGCTCTCATTCCTGCTTTTATCTAGATAACAGTAGAAATGAATGTCCCTCTAGTCTAGCGTCACAACACAATCTCTTTTGTCAACAGAGCTGACACTTCCACATAGCCTCAGAAACATTAAAGCAAACTTCAAGTTAATATCTTGTGTTTGGTTTGAGATAAAATTGTATTGTCACATCTACCTGTGTCATGTAGATCCTAAACAAGACAAACAGACAATCCTGCTAGTACAGAATTTTCAGTGTGTTAATAGTTTCCTAGTTTTATAACTATAAGAATATCTCTAGTCATTTAATCCTCTGTTATGACATTCACAGGCAGACTGGGTTAAGGTCCCTCCAGCTGCAAACATTACCTATGTAAGCTTATTATAGCTTGTGCTGTCACTGGTGATTATGATTTGGTGATTGTTTGGCTTCTGGGAATTTCCTTTGCATGGGGAAAACTCTGTAATTTTACATTGTCACACTCACCAATCAAATAATAAAATAAAAATAAGGAACCTGGTTTCCATTTAAAACATAATGCATTTATGAGATCCAGCACCAAATTGTTTGCAGAACACATTGACTGTTTGACAACTGGTTTATCTGATAAACCTTGTAAGCTTATATTGAGATATGTTACATCTCCGGCAGGAGGAAGCCCAAGAGGAGTCAGGCTGGAAACAGGTTCATGGTGATGTGTTTAGGTCACCTAAGATGGGCATGCTGCTGTCTGTCTTCCTCGGACAGGGCACTCAGATCTTCACCATGACCTTCATCACTCTTTGTAAGTGCAAGAGTTAGTTCACTGTAAAAAAAAAAGAAAGAAAAGTCTTTACTGTTGTAAATGAACACAAATGATGATCCCACTTTTCTCTGTAGTTTTGGCCTGTTTAGGCTTCCTGTCTCCAGCCAACAGAGGGGCTCTCATGACCTGTGCGGTGGTGCTATGGGTTCTTCTTGGCACGCCTGCTGGATATGTGTCTTCCAGACTCTATAAGAGTAAGAATATGTTGTAATGAAATGCAAAAGCTTATCATTTTTTAATAGGTTCAAATATGTTTATTTATTTATTTATTTGTTTGTTTAATTGATTCCCTACATATTACTTTAGGGAAAATAACCATCTTAAAGGGATAGTTCACCCAAAAATGAAAATATACACACTATTTACTCACCCTTAAATGGTTCCAAACCTTTATGCGTTTCTTTTTTTTCCTGTTGAACACAAAAGATATTTTTTATTTTAAAGAAAACTGGTAACCATTGACTTCCATAGTAGGAAAAATAATTATTATGGAAGTTAATGTTTACTGATTTGGAGCAAGTGAAGCGTGAGTAAATGATGGCAGACTTTTCTTTTTTGGGGGAACTATTATTTTAAATTTGCTAAATAGTAATAAACTGTCATTTCAATTGCTGCTTTACCCAGTCAATTTACTTTGTTTATTCAGCTTTTGGTGGTGAAAAATGGAAGACCAATGTACTTCTCACCGCCTTTTTGTGTCCGGGGTATGTTGAAAATTTTCTTCACTGGAAACAAGAATAAACATCCTGACAGCAGAAATAAAATGTTGCATGCCAGTATGTGGTTTTAAAGATATGTCTCTGTTTTATTTTTTTTGCAGGATTGTGTTTGTGGATTTCTTTTTGATGAATCTCATCCTGTGGACTGAGGGCTCCTCTGCTGCTGTTCCCTTTGGTACACTTGTGGCCATCCTAGCGTTGTGGTTTGGCATCTCAGTTCCTCTCACTTTTGTGGGCGCATACTTTGGCTTCAAAAAGCCAGTGAGTATCCCTTCATGAAGAAAACAATTGTTCTTAAAAGTTTTTTTTTTTTTTTTTTTAAACTAAATGCTATTCTAATTCCCGAATGCTGATTCAACACTTGTGGTTTCAGTGGAATTACATTTAATAATAGGCTCAGAGGATTTGATGCACCAAAATTTCTGTGTTTGTGTACGCACAAATATGTCAGAATATCTCTTTGTATCAGCTGCTATTGCGCTTCCCATCTGTGTGAGCTTTTCTTTTGGCACGCTGTGATGCACGATGATCTGAATGTGGGTGTGTTTTTATTTCCTTGTTTTAACAGGGCATCGAGCCACCAGTGCGAACAAACCAGATCCCACGCCAAATTCCTCAGCAGTCCTTCTTCACCAAGCCTGTGCCGGGCATCATCATGGGTGGCATCTTGCCCTTCGGCTGCATCTTCATCCAACTCTTCTTCATCCTCAACAGCATTTGGTATCATTTAAAATCATGCCATGCTGAAACGAGTTAGTCTCAGAATAAATGTTTTGGCACTAACAAGTGTGTTCACATTTGTGTCATCAGGTCTCATCAGATGTATTACATGTTTGGCTTCCTGTTCTTGGTCTTCATCATCCTTGTCATTACCTGCTCTGAGGCCACTGTTCTGCTCTGCTACTTTCATTTATGTGCAGAGGTAAGACTGATTTTTAACTTTACATTTTTGTAGCCTATTCTCAGTCCCGTAGCCAGCCTGTTTAAAGCGGTGGCTCTTTTTTTTTCTCAAAAAGTGGACCTTTTCGCAGTTATTTGCCTCATTTCATATTAAATTATGAGGTTCAAATACTGCATTTTAGTGACATTTTAAGCATTAATCTTAGCTGTATACTCTTTTTCGCATGGTGATCATAACCACACTTTTTGATGCAACAAAAATATTTCCTACAATTTTGTCAAAGTTCTTACCATACTATTTTAAACTATAAGTTATTACAGTTATATAAATAATGTTATGAGATTAGAATTTTGAATAAAAAATGTTGAATAAAGAAATCTGAAAAATATACTTATTTTTTTTTATAAAATTATATATTTTTTAGTAAAAATACTATTTTATTATCATCTATCTTTAAACAAAAACAATTAGGAATCTGTTAAAACTTGTTTTAAATTAAAAACTGTAGCCTATAGGCAAGTAACGATCTGGCCAGCTCATTTCCTTAGTCAGAATTTGTCCATTTGAATAATTAAACATTTAATTTTGTCTTAAAGCCTTCTTCTATCGGTTATTTTCACAATGTATGATGGCATACTGTCAAAAGTGGGACAAATTCACCTTGTGGACTTTTTAGTTTTTCTTCTAAGCCACCGATATGAATGAGTCTACATCATTTTAAACTTTAGTCCAAAATGCATTTATTTTGGTATTAATTGCATTAGTCTTTTGTTTGAAGCCTTTTTCTTTGTATTTGACAGGACTATAATTGGTGGTGGCGATCATTCCTGACCAGTGGTTTCACAGCGGTGTATCTGTTTGTCTATGCGGTGCATTACTTCTTCTCGAAGCTACAAATCATAGGGGCTGCGAGCACCATCCTCTACTTTGGATACACCTTGATTATGGTGCTCATTTTCTTCGTCTTCACAGGTATGTAAAAGATGGTTTTGTTCCTTTTACTTTTGTGAAGCAAAAGTCAGGGTCGGGCCTTGAATTTTGTAGAGCCTAAAAATAGGCCTCACAAATGTTGACAATATTAAACGAATACCACCACTATAAACACAGCTAATATACTGAAATGCTAAAATAAGCACACTGTAAGTTGTTGACAAAACATGTTCAACAACGTTTTAGGTGCTGTATTTTTGCTTACCATAAATGTCCTGTTTTTCAAACATGTAATCTTTTTGGGACTAAAAAAATGCATCTGGTCAGGATTCTAAATTTCCTTATAGGGGTGGTCCACTACCATATCATATTTTAAACTTTAGTTGATATGTAATGTAGCTGTGTGAACATAAACAACATCTCTAAATGTAATATGCTCAAAGTTCAATGCAAAGGGAGACATTGACTTTGACAGAGTTAGCTTAGCAAAGCCTACAGCGACCGAATTTGGGGACTACAAAAAAATACATCTGGGCTAGTGAGATCATAAACGCTTCAGGTTACACGCATTCACCATGCGCATACACCCTGCGCAGCAACGGGGTGTGGCCAGAGGCTCTGTAATGTTATAGCAGAGAAAGCTAAAATG
>CAIGQW010018892.1:0-5000 GCA_903798125.1 Danio choprae
ATATATTTGTAAATGTTTTGTTGCAATAAAAAATGTACATAAAATATATATATATAACAAACAAGGGCGTTTGGTGTTTGCGTAACTCCCACGCTGTCTGCGTAAACCTGAGCGCAGCAAGGACGCGCCAAGCGCAGGGCACGCTTGATTAAATGACGTCACTGTGTCATGTCGACGGACAGTGTGCGCCATCTTGAATCGAAACCAAATCACGGGCAGATCCCGCTCGCGCCGATCCCGCGCGCCTCCACTCGCTCTCATTCCGCGCTCGATCGCACCGTCCGGCCGCCAGAGCTCCAGGATAAGCCGCACTGAAGGCTCGAGGCACAGAAACAGGCGATGATGGCAGGTAAAGGCGCCGCGCGGGGGTTTGTGATGGTAGGCGGGGGCGCGAGCGGCAGCAGTGCGGCCTAAACAGCAAACCAGCCCCCTTTACCGACACCAAATCAAACCCACAGCCACTGCTTCATCTCGCGCGGGGCAGGGCTCGACCTCTGGGTGTTTAAATGCTGTTTGGAGGCTGAGCAGAGCATGCATTTAATTGCACTGGTGTTATTGTTGTTGCAGGGGTTGGTGGAGGCAATGATTTCCAGTGGTGCTTCTCCCAGGTCAAAGGAGCCATCGATGAAGATGTTGCAGAAGGTAAATACCGGGGTGCATTTGGGGTTTACACGTCTCGGGGTGAGTATGCATGCGTGGTTAGTGCATTGCAGGAGTTTTGGATGGAAAAGCATGCATTGTGAGGTGTGATGTGTAGAGATGGAAGCTGTGGGCTTCTATGAAAATGGCAAAAAAAGATAATGTTTCTGCATTTTTTAAGTTGTCTATGGCTTGAAGGCGTTTAACTGATCCTCTTGGGCTTGAAACTTGCATTGGAGTACTGTAAAATATTGTTGGCTTTCATATTGCGGACTGCATTTGGTGTTAAAACCCAAGTCTGAATGATTTAATGTAATAGTGTCTGGAATAATGTATGTTTCAAAGGTCTTTATCATAAAAAATACACAGTTATGAGCTATCTTTTATCTTTCCTTCTGCATAGGATGCGTAAATGTGCAAATGTATAGATGTCAAATATTAGTTAAACTAAAAAGTGAATCCGTGTTTTAGATATTGAAAAAAGGGTGGTGGTGACTCATGATGCACTCAAAGGCGAGTCCAAATTGTGGTCCATTCAAATTGTCTCTAAAATGAGAGCGTGTCAAAAATGATTATGATGTATTTGCCATATGAACATTAACTGCAGAATGATTAAATGTAGTAGATTAAATAGATTAAACCTTTATAAATCAAATTATCCTTCTTAATGCACAGGTGCATGCGTAAATATTAAAATGCACGATTATGTGAAACCGAAATGAAAACTTCTGAAAAGGAAAAAGGGCAAAGTTATTGATAACTCTCAATCAAATTCTCACTCAAATTGCAATGATTTATCAAATTGATTATAATTAATTATTACATAAAAACAAATGATATAAAAATTCAAATAATAATAAAAAAAATAAATAATTGGATGCTTTTCTACAAGCCGGTTATGACACAATCCTTTAAAGTGTTTAATATTTTTATTATTATTTTTCCTAACATATGTACATATATAAAGCTGTACTTTAGTGTTATATCATCTTTACATCAAAATATAAAAAAGGTATTACAGATTATGCGAGGTGTTTCTAATGCAGAGTGTATGGACGTCTGGGCAGTACATTTGACAGTATTTTTATTTTTTTGCCTTTTCTGAAAGTCGCAAAAACATTACCGATGGGGTTTTCGTTTATTATTATAGCATATAAGAATGGCAAAAGAAATTGTGATACTCGTCCATTCCCTGCGCTCTAAGTTCACTCGACTATGATGACTTCCGCAAAAAAAGTACCCCCCCCCCCCCCAAAAAAAACCTCAAGAATTGTGTAGTTTCAGCTTATTTTAAATAAGTAGCTTGAGCAAACAGCATTTTTTTGTGTGTGTCAAGAAATCTTGTTAAACATATTTAAAGTAAAGAATTATTTGAATCCATAATTAAAGATTTCATCAAAGTTTTTTGTTTATTATTATAGCAAATAGGAATTGTAATACTCGTCCATTCACTGCTCTCTAGGTTTCTCGACTATTAAGACTTCCGCAAATGTAAAAAAAAAGACCCCATATTGTAATGTAATATTGAAATGTAAAAAAATAAAATAAAACCCATATTTTATTTATTCAGCTTTCAGATAATGCATAAATTGCATTTTTAAAAAATGTCCAGGGTCATACATGCACTGTAAAAAATGCTGGGTTCCACGGAGTTTTTACAAGTTAAGTGGATTAATATATATATTTTTTTATTATTTGCCCCCCATAAAACTCAAGAATTGTGTAGTTTCAGCTCATTCTAAATAAGTAGTTTGAGCAAACAGCATTTTTTTGTGTCAATAAATCTTAAACATATTTAAAATAAAGAATGATTTAAATGCATATGAAAAGATTTCATCAATTTTTCATTTATTATTATAGCAAATAGGAATGCAAAAAAATTGTAATACTCGTCCATTCACTGCGCTTAAAATTAACTCGACTATGACGGCTTCTGCAAATGTAAAAGAAAAAAAATCCATATTTTATTTATTCATCTTTCAGATAATGCATAAATTGCATTTTCCAAAAATGTACCCAGTTTTTGTGGTCCAGGGTCATATATGGGCTGTAAAAAATGTTGGGTTCCACACAATCGATTTATGAAGGAATTACGTTAACTTATACATTTTTACAAATTTAAGTGGATTAAACAAAAAATAATAATAAGTTTCCCCCTCAAACAAAACCCAGCTCAGTAGTTTCAGCTCCTCTTAAATAAGAAGTTTGAACTGCGCTCTAAGTTCACTCAACTAGGAAGACTTCCGCAAATGTAAACAAAAAAATCCATATTGTAATGTAAATGTAATTTAGTAATGTAAAAAAATCCATATTTTATTTCCACTGCTTCGAAAGATGCTATTATGGAAGCACAATGCCAAAAAAAGATGAAACTATAACCAGTGCAATGCTTTAGCATGTTGTGTCTTGCTTCAACTCTAACAAAATGCAGACAGCTGAACATAGAAAAACAATATGCCCGTTTTAGAAGGAAATATGTCAGCGTGGGAAACAAGTATACTATTTTTGAGAGTTCTCAATCCCATGAAGGCGATTGTTTGGCAGGCTTGCAGCAGTAGTAGTCAAAAGTATTAATATGAGATGGCATTTTGTGGATTGATGGATGTGTCTGCTAGCGGGGCGTTAGTCCGCATGTGTGCTGCGTTCTGGGGCTCCTGTAGGGAAGCACATCCTGCCTTTTGAAACGGCGGAAAGCACGTCCGACTGGTCCGACCAGCTCATATTATCCGTGTGCCGTGTCTGAGGCCGCGCAGCATCCAGAGATCAGTGATTGAGGCTTTACAGACAGAAGTATTTCCCAGTAAGGCTGCACAATGTAGAATTTCAGCATCGATATTGCGACGTGTGTGCAGGATATGCAATGTTGAGGGATTATAGTTGATCAGCACAACAATTGATATTACATGAGATTTGTGGAGTCATTGCAAAGTATAAGTGTAAGAGAGTGAAACTTTATAATTTGCATGTGTTTTCAAGGCATTTCAAGAGAGTTTGAAGCATTCGGGCACAAAAAAAAGTGTTTTTGTAACTTTAATGAAGGATAGTTTTGCTGAATTATTAATACAATGTAGTGTTGTCACGATGTTGGAATTTGGTACCAATAGATACTGAAATTTTAAAAATGTCCATTTCCTGCTAACATTTGAGCGCTGTTAAGCACGTTGTTAAACAGCGCTGATTTGCCATTGTGTTCACGTGCTCTACAGAAATGACTGTGATTGGCTGTGAAGGTCATCAGTTTATTGAACTCACCGCTGTTTATTGAGTGTAACTACAGATACAGGGACACTGAAGGATTTTAAAGCCGCTGTTCGTCAGCGGATCGCTCATATGTCAGCTTATAGACAAACCAGCTGTTCGGCATGACTTTGAAACGCTCCAGTGTCCCTGGATCTGTGGTTACACTCAGTAAACAGCGACGAGTTTGGTGAACTGATGACCTTCACGGCCAATCACAGTCATTTCTATTGAGCACGTGAACACAATGGCTCAGCGCTGTTTAAGAACATGCTCAACAGCGCTCGAATGTTAGCGGGAAATGGACGTTTTTAAAATTACAGTATCGATTGGTAGCAAATTCCAGTATCGTGACAACACTAATACAATGAAGACTATACAGTGTCTTTTTACATTACATTATTCAATTTCTGTTCCTGAATAAATGTTTAACTCTATGGAAAATCATAAAACACTGTTTATTTTACTTTTTTCTTTGCTCTATTGTTATTATTCTTGCTTGCAATTTGTTTAGTTTTTTTTATTTTTTTATACATGATTCACACTAGGGTTGGGCGATGTCGAACAATTTGGCATCGTACAATGTCTAATGTGAAACATCGCGATGGACAATAGTGTCGTCGTAGGCGGCGGTTAATTAATTATTTCTGAATAATTAATGAATTAATTATTTGTAGCCTACTTCGTTGGTAAGAAAGGTGCAAAACCAACAGGAACCAACCAACAGTATCTGAGGTTTTCGCTAAAATTACTAAGTACAAGCGTGAAAGCGAAAGATTGAAGCAATGTACTGACTCTGTGACACATTATTTGATAGATCCAAAAGACAGAAGAGTTGTTCGATAGAGACAAGATTAATTAAATATCACCTTTAACAACTATAGTGAGACACGATCCAGCGGTACATCCTTGATAAACTGTACGACGTGCACTGCTCTCTGGGGTTTTGTGCTTAAAGCACCTGCTGACTGCCTGGAGCTCAGATGTGCGCATATGCTGCAGCGCATACCAGAGTGTGTGTGTGTGGTCACGTGATGTGCGTTTTCAGCGGTATAGTGTGGAAGGAGGGCTTTTTTTCAGAAGTGCTAGATGATACGCCAGTATGGACGTGGATTGTTTTAAAA
>CAIGQW010018906.1:0-26366 GCA_903798125.1 Danio choprae
GAGAATAAACATGACTTTTATTTTAATCCTTACAGTACATGTAGTATTATTACTCAGTACGTAAATATATAGGTGCACTGTAACAAGGACAGTGTAAAAAAAAAAAAAAAAGTAAAAACAACTATTGGTTGAATTATAAGTGTTTATATTATAAGTTTTTTTTAAATAATAAATAAAAAAAATATTAATATGCAGAATTACATTTATAGACAGATCTGCTTGAAGAAGGTCAAGTCCCTGTTCCGTATCCGACCAAATTCAGAGATTCCTGGGATGATGTGAACGTAAAGATGCCTTGTTCAGAAAAGAACCTGTTCCCTGTGGAGAATGAGGTAATGTCTGCTGTTAGATTAAAGCATGCCTGAAAATTCATTGTTTAAATGGAGAACTTACATAGTCTTAGCAAAGTTTATGAGAGTAGATTTATGTTAAATAGTCAGTACTATTTATTTATATGCATGTATGCATGCATGTATGTTTTTATAGAAGTATATTACTTATAATGCATGTTTAATTTATGCTTGTCAAAGCTGTATTAAAAAAATTGTTATTAAATTGACTGTCTAAAGTGTTTATTTGACGTATTCAAGTTTGGGGCTAGTAAGATTTTATTAATGTTTTAAAGAAGTTTTAAAGTTTTTTTTAAATAATATTGTAACAGAAAATGCATTTTATATTTTAAAATGTGATTTTAGATCTTTGAGTCTAATATGTTGATTTGCTGTTTAATAAATGTTTCTTGTTATCAATGTTGAAAACAGTGCCGGTTACTATTTTTGTGGAAACTACGATACCTTTTGGCATCATTTTCTTTGTGTACTGTGTACTTTGTGTACTAAAATAGCATAATTTATAGAAATCTGTTGTGAGGTTATACATTTCTTCAGTCATTTTTAATCTATTAAATGCATATTTACTAAATAAACAAATTATATATGAAATTAAATAAAAATATTTAATTATATATTTTTAAAATCTTGATAAATGATAAATAATGGCATTTTTTTCAGGATGGAAGTGGAGTGCAAAGTCGGTGGGAGTTGATTCGTTCTGCTTTGGAAGGAGAATGCAAAAGTTCACTTGACATTAGGGTAGGTTTTATTTGATTTCTTGAGACATTTATGAAATATATGTCAACACGTATAGGTCTAAACGTAAAAGTTGTGCTGAATGAACGAGATGAATCTCTCCAGAGGGTGGCAGAATTGCTCTGCTATTTTTTCTTCTCTTAAGCTCTTGTAAATGAAATGGTTTTACAAAAAAATTTAGTATTCATTTACTTTCATATTTAACTGCCAATATTTTTTATTTATACATATTTGTTTTTAAATAAACCTTACAGGATGCGATATTGAGTTACAACACAGTGCATGCTAAAAGATGGGACTTCACAGCTTTGAACGTCCTCTGCACTGAGGTAAGGAATATGTTTCAAGAAAACTTTGATTTAGTATAAAATAGAGATGAGCACATAATGTTAGTGTCCATTGGATTTGTGCTGCTATTTCATCATGTGTTATTTGCGAGACATTTGACTTACCCCATCTGGATGTAGTTCAAAGTATCCCAAATATTGTGCATGCAGATGGTTGATTTGCATTTGATAGTGTCATTAGTGCGAATGAAATCAGAAAGTAATAAATTAAATCTACAACTTACACATAACACTAATGAGTTTAAACAAGCTCTGCATGCACAAATAATGAGTCATTCGCAGAGCCAGACAGAATCTGTGGATATTTTTTGCTATTTTTGAGCAAAGATTTTTTTTTTTTTAAATATGCAGATATATGCAGAATAATTTTGGAAGTGTAGTAACTAAAAACCTAAAATGTGAGATTAAAAACTGTGACTTTTTAACTTTAAGTTCACAATACAGATCCATTTGTTTGGTAAACAAAGCAAGTGTGCATATAATATATATCTACTAAAAGACAGAAGATATTACTTGACAAACTCTATTGTAAGTAAATCATATAAACATTTGCATATTAGTTAATAAAATGACTTTAATATAAAAACTGAATAAATATATGTTTACACACATTTATATTTTTGCGCACAGATTCCGTGTGGGCCTAGTCATTCGGGTTAACAGCATTACATTATGCTTGCACAGTAAAACAGTATTCACCAAATAGTCAAACTAATTAAATTCTCTACCGATGCTAGAACAAACCAATTCACTTAACATATATCAAGTGGCCCCTGGTTGGTTACATTTCATTACATAATGCATTTTGACCAACTGTATCATATCATATAGCAGCTGTAATTAAAAATGCTATCTCTGATGTTGGCGTTAATGAAACAAAAAGTCAGATTTTGCGTGATTTGTCACGGGTGTGACCAGAAGGCCCCATGATACTAAATATGTTTCATCATTGTTCAGTCGGACTGGTTTGAATTTACTGGCACACTTAAGGCATTATACTCTTCAGTCAAATAGAAGAAGCAGGTTAAGCCTCCAAGTGGATGCGCACCAAGCCGTCCGCGTCTGCCCCTTCTGCTGCCTCGTCCCCGGGGGTCTCTTTGCATCCAGCAGTAGTCAATTAAGACAGAGGTGGGCACTCAGCATAACGAGCAGCAGCTGGCAGAGGAAGGCCAGGGAGACGAGGGTCCTGTTTACTGCAAATAAACACACTCAACAGATGGGCCATGCTCTTCCACATAGCCAGAAGCTGCTCTTAATGGTGGCTCTGATAGGGAGGTGACTTAAGAACGCTTGAGGTTGAGTGCTCTTATTTCATAAAGGTCTTGGGTAATTTGGTGAACTGTAAGAGTATGGAGGAGAAAAAATTGAGAATGAGTCGGGCATGTTGCAGTCATACTTGTGCGGGCAGTGGTTGGAAATATGAACATTTAGAATTCAGAATAGGTCAGTTTTTTTACTGTTTAATGCCCAGTTAAATGTTGCTTTTTAAATCCAAGACTCTCAAAATATGTTGATTCTCTTGAAGGGATGCCATATCTTAAATATTAAGAGGAGATAACCCATTTTTTTGTGTTTATATTCATGGATTTTTCCCCCTATATACTTGTTGTTATTGTCCTTGTTGTGAACAGGCGTTTGAGAAAGCTGGCCTAAATTGTTCATTGATCAGATCAGAAAACCCATCAGTTTGTGAAAAAGTTTAGTTTTAGTTTTTAGTAAAAGTTAGTTTTTTACATTTATTTATTAAATTTCAAGTATTATAGACTACAAGACAAGGAGGAAAGAAATAATAGAGAGAGAGAGAGAAAATACATACAATAACACATATTCATACTACATTAACATACTACATTAAGTATGTAGTATACTACATACTACATTAACATACTACATTTACCTTCCCCAATTCAGACCTAAATTAAGACCAATTAAACAAACCATCCCACAATTCTAGAGGTTATGTTTAAAACCATGTGTAACAAATCCAGATCTCACCTCTCGTGAAACATATGCTTTGCTTTGTGGAACACGGATACAGTAAAATAATCCAATGGTACATATTCAATTATAACCATATGACTTTGTAGGAGTTTTATCTGTTATCCAATTCAGAAGAAAGCATTGTCATGAACAAAATGTTAGGAACTTGTGAAGTGTTTTTTTTTTTTTTTTTTGTTTGTTTGTTTGCTCATATTAAGGTCATATATCCCAAGCGACATATGTTTTGGATCACAGCCAATATTAATAGATAAAATACCATTAATTAGGTTAAAGTTAATAAAGGTGTGCAAGATTAATGGTGAAATCTGTTTTGGTTTTTTTGACAGGGTAAAATGTAGTTTTCAATAAAAATCCACAATATTGAGATTAAGATTTCCTCTAATGCTCATATTCCAGTCAGTCACGTTTATTCACCTTATTGACTAATAGAATGCTTTGAATATGACACCTTTGCGAGCTTTGCTTTATACAAACTGCACTTGTAAGTGTAGACAGTGAACATTTTTTGTTTGTTTGTTTATGTGTTTATTTTGATTTCATTAATTTTAATGCACCTTTATTTCTGATGATGGGGATTACCGGAAAAGGGTCTTGCTGCAGACCGACTGCACATGCACTCTCGGGTATATGCACTTTTAACGTTTACACCTTCCCCTCACAGTGACGTCACTTGTAGAGTAAGTGCATGTGCCTGAAATGCACTTTTGCAGCCAGACACTATTGGATTGCCGGCCCTATTCAGTTACTACATAAAACTATAGTTGTAGAAAAAAATGTCATGATGATTGGTGGACTGATAATACCTGTTGCCGGTATATTACTACTTGTCTCATAAGTAGAGATGTGTTTGAGGCCTATCGCCTTCAAAAAATCTGTCATTTAGCAAACACTTTCTTTCCAAAACCACAATACATTTCCAGGCTTTCCACTGGCCATGGAATTTATCATGAAATGTAAAACTGCTATTGAAGTGTCAAAAATTGCAGAGGGTGCACAAACAGTATAGTGCCTGTAGTGAGTTTTTTTTTTTTTTTTTTTTTTTTTTTTTTTTAAAGATCTGGCGTAAATCATCCATTGTTGTTCTCATAGTGGCTATTAACATGAAGCAAAATGATATTCAAGCTAAAACCAATTTATGTTGTTATTTTAACATCTTTATATTTATTATTATTACACAAGTGCAGCAGCCTGCTTTTTTAGTTTATTAGATGTCATAGTAAATTCAACTTTTAAATCAGTGAAAGTCAGGGAATTGGATATTTATACATATAAAGGGCACCCTGCATTTCATACATACAGCTGTGCAATAATGGTATTAATTCTCAGTTCTGTACTCTGGTCTTTCCCAAGAGTACTATGATGGAAGTCTTTGAACTGCGCCGCATCTTAGATTAATAGTCAAAAGCCATTTCTGTATTACAGTGCTCTCCTTATTTATGGCTCCAGTCATGACGTCAGAATGTCCCCTCCTTACTTAAGATGATTTGATAAAATAATCTCAGACCGGTGTAAATCAATAGCTGTCTGTGACTTTTTATAGCTGTATCAAATTTAATTAACCGCAGCCATTAAATCTATAAGAGAGCCAATCAAAGCCATTAGCAAAGTGCACTGTGTTCTAATGAAGCATGCTCGAGTGGAGCAGCTCCTTAAACTGTCCACTTAAGAGCCTGAGCTGGTTCTGTGCTCTTTGGCTCAGTCAGACACAATGCATCTTCATGTTCCTGTGTTTCTATCATTTTATTAAAGTAAAAAAAAACAAACTGTTTTGGTGAACCTCCGTCAGTCCTTCAGGGTCATCCCTATTAATAAGATGCATAAATGATACGGGAAGCTCTTTTGCATTGAGGATTCTGTATGTTTTGATGTAGATATGAATTAATGTAGTGTCGTTTTCACTGCTTGTGGCTATTGTTAATATGCTGGTTCTCGTATGTACATCCCTTGTGTATTCTTTATTATGTTAGTGTGATTGAATATTAGGGTGTTATATGTACATTTTTGTGGTGTATATATGCATAATATGCTTTCCTAAATTTATGCAAGAACAAGCTGTCTTGTTTTCCCTGGATCATCAATAGAGGGCACTGGTATGTCAGTTTGGAAATCTGGCTATTGATTTTCAGTTTGAGATTAAATGAAACATCACTGAACAGCAGTCAGTTAATAACTGTAAGAGGCTCCGGAAGCGTGCACGTCAAGTATGTGCTGTGGTAAACTGACAATCAAATGTTAGGTTTTTCTAAATCATCTTTACGCAAGCTCCTGAATCTGCCTTGGTTCTTTGTGAATGAAACAGAACGTCAGTGCAGGCTTGACATCAGAAAGAGAGTGAGAGAGATACTATAGACATTATTGTTTTAATTTCATTATTGTTTGCATTTATGAGACATTTCTGTAGTAATAGTAAATCTAAGTATAAACTTTAAAACATTACACACTTTTTCACATTTAATCATTGGTGTTAATATAAAAAATAAAATGAATAAATATTATATTTTTATAAAATGTATATAATCATTAAATGTACAAGTGTTATGTAATGGAAACAGGAATTAGCCAAGGTTAATGTGGTTGGAAATACTAGGGCCATCATTGAAATTACGTTGAAATAGTGGAAGCATTAGCAGGGTCAGAAGATCACCCTGAAATTGATAAAATGTAATATCAAATTATAAAACACAATCTTTTAATACATTTCTATAAATATAACAATTAAATGTATTAAAATTAATTATTAATTTCTTAATTTGATCAGATTAAAGTTGCATGAAAACTGTACATAAAATAACTTTTCTGGACACTCAAATCGCTTTACACTTTTTTGAGGGGGATCTCCTCATCCACCACCAGTGTGCAGCATCCACATGGATGACACGACAGCAGCCATATTGCGCCAGACCAAATGGTGAATGTTTTCAGCTATTTAATGTTTACAGTGCATCCGGAAAAGTATTCATAGCACTTCACTTTTTCCACATTTTTTTATGTTACAGCCTTATTTCAAAATGGATTAAATTAATTTATTTCCTCAAAATTCTGCACACAATACACCATAATGACAATGTGAAAAAAGATTTTTTGAAATTGTTGCAAATTTATTAAAAATAAAACCTGAAAAATCACATGTACATAAGTATTCACAGCCTTTACTCAATACTTTGTTGATGCACATTTAGCAGCAATTACAGCTTCAAGTCTTTTTGAATATGATGCCACAAGCTTTGCACACCTGTCTTTGGGAATTTTTGCCTATTCCTCTTGGCAGTACCTCTCAAGCTCTATCAGGTTGGATAGGAAGCGACGATGTGCAGCCATTTTCAAATCTTTCCAGAGATGCTCAATAGGACTGGCTGGGCTACTCAAGGACATTCACTGAGTTGTTGTGAAGCCACTCCATTGATATGTTGGTGGTGTGCTTTGGGTCATTGTCCTGCTGGAAGATGAATCGTCGCCCCAGTCTGAGGTCAAGAGCTCTCTGAAGCAGGTTTTCATTCAGGATGTCTCTGTACATTGCTGCATTCATCTTTCCCTCTATCCAGACTTGTCTTCCAGTTCCTGCTGCTGACAAACATCCCCACAGCATGATGCTGCCACCACCATGCTTCACTGTAGGGATGGTATTAGCCTGGTGATGAGCGGTGCCTGGTTTTCTCCAAACGTAACGCCTGGCATTCATTTCAAAGTGTTCAATTTTAGTCTCATCAGACCAGAGATTTTTGTTTCTTATGGTCTGAGAGTTCTTCAGATGCCTTTTGGCAAATTCCAGGCAGGCTGCTATGTGCCCTTTACTAAGGAGTGGCTTCCGTCTAGCCACTCTACCATACAGGCCTGATTGGTGGATTGCTGCACAGGTTGTTGTCCTTCTGTAAGGTTCTCCTCTTTTAACAGAAGAACGCTGGAGCTCAGACAGAGTGACCATCAGGTTATTGATCACCTCCCTGACTAAGAGTCCTTACGGATGATCGTGGCCACTGTGCTCATTGGAGCTTTCAGAGCAGCAGGAATTTTTCTGTAACTTTCCCCAGCCTTGTGATTCGAGACAATCCTGTCTCGGAGGTCTACAGACAGTTCCTTTGTCTTCATGCTTGGTTTGTGCTTTGATATGCACTGTCAACCCTGGGACCTTATATAGACAGGTGAATGCCTTTTCAAATCATGTCCAATCAACTGAATTTACCACAGGTGAACTCCAATTACGCTGCTGAAACATCTTAAGAATGATCAGTGGAAACAGAAAGTACCTGAGCTTAATTTAGAGCTTCGCAGCAAAGGCTGTAAATCAGGGGTGTCCTAACTCGGTCCTAGAGGGCCGGTGTCCTGGAGAGTTTAGCTCCAACCCTAATCAAACACACCTGAACCAGCTAATCAAGCTCTTACTAGATATTCTACAAACTTCCTGGCAGGTCTGTTGAAGCAAGTTGGAGCTAAACTCAGCAGGACACCGGCCCTCCAGGACTGAGTTTGGACACCCCTGCTGTAAATACTTTTGATTTTTTCAGGTTTTTTCAAAAAAATTCTTTATAAATTTGCTACAATTTCAAAAAAATATTTGTTTACATTGTCATTATGGGGTATTGTGTGTAGAATTTTGTTGAGTCCCATTAAGGAGCTCCAGATGGAAACTTTTGTTTTGTGTTTACCTTGTGATTAAAGTTGTTGCACGTCCGTCGGTTCCGGCCTCTGAATGAGCGAGTTTGAGCTACTTGTAGCATTCAGAAAAAAACAAAACAACCGTGAAGAAATTTGACATAGAGGAACATAAAACCTACTGCCATCTAGCGTTTCGGAGGTGTTATTGCAGAGCAACACAAACAACACGCAGAAGTATAAATGCACAGCTACGCGCAGGGCATGCACCGTGGGTCATGGCGATCACTAGGCGCAGAAGTTTAAATCAGTCTTTAATGTACAAGGAGCTAAAACTCGCTCATTCAGAGGAAGGAACCAGTGAACGTGCAACATTAATCATAAGGTAAACACAAAACAGTTTCCATCTAGAGCTACTTCATGGAACTCCACACTTCACTCCACACTGGTCACAGCTACCAAGCTGACCAATCACAGAGCTTGCACTACGCGTCATTGCAATGTGTAGTTACATTTTTAGTACACCTATAGTAGCGTACATGTTTTTTTGTTTAGTTATAATTAACATTCTGTGAGAATAATGATCTCAATTTTTCTCCAGAATTAATTAACTATACTTTTCAGGAACACTTAGTGTACATAGTGTAAAAATGTATGGTGAAACAAATATGTTTTATTAATTACTCTCATTATTTTGGTTTTGTTTTGATTAAAACTGAAGAGTAAAAATAATAATTCTTAATAATGTGATTGTCATTTAAATGGATCCACATAAATTCGATAATTCAATATGCATTGTTTTGTGTTTGCTTGAGCTGTAACGCCAGCCTGTCCGTATACGATCTGCAAATAGAAAGCCTCTCTGACTTCTTTAAATTGTATCCATTACTGCAGGACTCCAATAATTGTCACAAAGTTGAGTGGCTGCTATAGGATTTTGATTGACAACAGAGGTGGAATGGCTATGGAAAGAAGCAAAATACAAATTAGGAGCTGTCTCATCATAAATTGTAGTTGAGCCTCAGCTCTAGCCTGAAATGAAAGTGTCAGAGCAGTGGGCTCTGATAAATTCACACTGCTGGCTCAGTGCACAGAACTCCACTTCCAGCCTCTAGTCCTCCCACAAACGCCTTCGCCTACACAACCATCTCATCCCAGTGCCTCAGAATAGTGGGATTCCCTGCAGCCATCATCACACTGTGTGTTTGTGTGAGCATACTGAGACACAAAACAAAGCTTATTATATAAAATCATCCTAAGGGTGGAAATAGATATAAAACTATTGTGGATACACAGGACAGTTTTATTTATTGTTTAGTTTTACTTGGACGTGTTGCAGATTGCAATACAGTTAAGTTTATGAATCTTTTGATCTCAAAAGAAGGGTTTTAGCCAAACATTAACATTACTTTATATTTTATATATAAAATAAATCTGTTCTTTTGTTTATTTTGCTTGGTTGTAGTTTGAGTTCAGTTTTCCAATTTTTATACATTTGGTCCTAAAGGTGCTGTATGTAAGATTGACATCAATTGGTTGATGTAGATATTACAGTCCAAATTCAAAATATTGGAGAGGGTTTTTCTCATTCTCTTCAGACTTGACGCAAACACAGGTTGTCGACACCAACAGCAAGCATGATATACTAACAACACTATAAGCCGCTCTGCTAATGTTTACGTTAATAATATTTGTATTCTTTGGCAATTAAAACCACCTTATGTGAATTGTTATAGCTTTGAATCTGCATCTTGTTTCGGAGGCTGTTCCTGTTCTACATGGGCCACATTTTTGCCTGCAACCGCAAACACTTTGTTATTTTTAAGCTTAAAAAATTCAAAAACTTATATACAACACATGGCTTACCTCATTTATAAAATAAATAAATCAAGCTATGAATGTAACTTTTTAATCTGTAAAATATATTAAAGTGAGAAATGCTTGTTTTGTTAAATAAGACATAACTTTTAATATTTATATATAAATTCTTTTTTCAATTAATTTTCTTGTTTCCAGTTTATGGATAAAAAATGCTAGAAAAATAAAATAATCTCTTTATTGCCCAGGCATTAAATATCAAGCATAATATGTCATGCACACACATAATATACCATCACCAATAAAAATCTGCCATTTTTGTTTCCATTTATACACTCGGAAATCAATAACATAAAATAAAGTAATGACCTTGCCCTCTGAATTCTTATTGGTTGGAATGAATGGAGATTGTAGTATGTTATCTAACAGGTTCTGGTTGGCCAGTATAAGTGGGAATGAAGCAGGCCGTTTGATTTAGTGAGGTCTAAGTCCTGCAACCTCAGCTCAGGCCCATCCGGCCTGTCAGCTCTCCTCACTCATTAGACCCAGAGGAGCACTTTACGATGTCAAGCAGGTCATTACTTATGACAGCATTTAGTCAGGCCTCTTTGCGGGTGTATAAATGCTCCTTGGTTAAATTGTCAGACGAGGCTTCCCGTCCAGAAGAGCCCTGCGCCGCCTCTCTTTCCTCAACCCATTTGCATCTGTTCCAGGAATCCCATTTAATCAGCTGAGAACGCCCAGTAACCTTGATGAAATGGCCGATGACTGAGCGTGCTGCCTATCGCGGCCAATATATTTGTAAATAAGTGCGTTGTAAATCTGTGTGAAGATAAAACAGTAGAGTATTTATTTAGGCTGAAATCACACAAGGTTGCTGAGCCAGCGCGAGCTGTTTTGACACCCTCTGCTGCAGATTGAATATCACCAAGCGCTGCTGTTTGCTTGCTCCGAGATCTACGGTGACGTTGGTTAGCTGTATTTTAACTGAGACGAAATGTGCACTGAAGGATTGTCTTTGTTTCCGCCTCTGTGATGTCATTCGCCGGTGGGAGATTCGCTTGTATTGCAAAATTGCATTTTGGTAACAATAGATCAAGCTTTGATTCTGCCTTTTTGGATGTCAGTGAGATGTTTCTCTACTCTGAGATACCAAGGGGTTTTATTTATTAGTCTCCCTGAATTCAGCTGTTTTGATGCTCCAGGCAATAGACTGATACAATGATTGCTGAGCTTGCCCACTGAAACTCAGTTAATAAGGTTAATATTGTATTTAATATGTTCTTGTAGCTCACCCAGAATTACAAATTTGCTGCTAATTTACTCAACCTCTGGTCATCCAAAATATATGTTTGTTTTTTTTCTTCAGTCAAATAAGAGGATTTTTGGTTGAAATCGCAGTCCTTAAAAGGATAGTTCACCCAAAACTGAAATTCTACTCATTATTTACTCTCTCCCAAAGGCTATACAGCTTTACAAGTTTCTTTCTTTGATTGAACACAAAAGAAGATACTTTGAAGAAAAATTAATACCTGTAACCATTGAGTGCATTGTAAGAACACCTAATACTATGGAAGGTTTCCAACAATCTTCAAAATATTTTCATTTGTGTTCAACAGAAGAAAGAAAGTCAATCAGGTTTGGAAGTTAAGGAAAGAGTAAATGTGGACAGAATATTCATTTTTGGGTGAACTATCCTTTTAACTAGGAATTGTATTCAACAGCTACCAGCACTTTGAGAGTCATACAATGTATAGGTAAAATGAAATAAACATCCCTGGCACTTTTTTCAATACAGTGAAGTTATATGAAGTAAAACAATTGCAACAAACTGAACATTAAACCTCTGGTTTAGGTAACTGATTCAGAGATTGATTTCTGTTATCATGCAATGATATAACAGTTACACACTTTTGTTCATAAAGCACCTAATAATGTCATGAGTAGGCCCACACCAAGTGTGCGCACGCAGAATTCTGCAGATTTTTAGCCCATCATTGAGTTTGTGTAAATCAGTCAGTCAGTTTTTAAATTAATTTTAGTAATATTATTGACAAATATATAAATGTTCAATTGATGCATTTACAATACAGTTTGTGAAGTAATATTTTCTTTTGTCTTTTAGTGGATATATTGTATGAGAGACTTGCTTTGTTTACCAAATAAGTGGATCTAATTGGATTTGCATTGAAAACATTAAATAAAAGTTGAAAATGTATTAATTTTTATTTAATCTATTAAGTTTTTAGTTAAGATATTCCCAAAATCATTCTGCATAAATCCGCATATGTTTTTACAAAATTCTCAGCAGAACTAGCAATAAATGTCTGCAGATTCTGACTAAAGAGGATAAAGAGAAAAACTTCAACTTTTTATATAAACCATAACATTTTTAATTTAGCATATTGTTAACCCTTTAATGTTTATAAATTGACATATGACAGGCTCATAAGTTCTTTGGTCATCTAGACCATTTTTGAAGCTGTGGATTAAAGTTGATAATTTTGTAAATATTGTCCAGAGACCAATCATTATACTTAAGACATGAATGTGTTGTCATGAGCCATGGCTATTAATTTTATGTTTCCCGATATGATTTTTTGAGATTCGAAGTGCTGGTAGACATTGATTGCTTTTTATTAATCACCAAGGACCAAAGTTTTGTCAAAGTCCACCTAAATTTTTTTTTGTGTGGCGTGCAAGTAAGCAAATTAACAGCAAAATTTTAATTAACAAACTACCAAATTACTGATTTGATCTAGTATGTTAAATTTTCTATGTGTTTTGTTTGCAAAACTCAAAAAGCAACCTGTTTTTGTTGCTGAACCCCAGCAGCCTAGGATGCAGATTTTTATTTTTCACCTATTGATGTTATTCTGACAGCAAGCCGTCCTTGCTTTTTTTTCTGACACGTGAATAATACTGTCTGAGACAAGTCGACAGCTGGGTTCAAGTGTCTTATTCAACAATATGGCTCTTTTTTTTTCTGACAGTTGTTTTCCATTAAATGGTGTTTGAGAAAAAAAGCCTCAGGAGCAGAGAAACCAATGCAGGCTTCATTATTTATTCTGTTTTGTACCAGACAGTTGACATTTGTGGGTTTTTTTTTTCATATTAGTATGAGGACATAACATGTTAATGTTGTCAGTCTTTAATTGGTAAAATAAATGATTTAACACACAATAGTTGAAATCGCAGCAATTTATTTTATTTATTTTTTTACAAATGATCATGGTTTCCACAAAAAATAGCTAGGATTCCACAAAAACTAGGATAATAATAATAATAATATCATATTCAGGATCATGTTGTACAATAACATGTGGAATAATGATTGTTACAGGAATAATAAACATTTGAAAGTGTAATAAAACAGCACAGATTAAAAAAAATCTTATTGGAAATGTATATTTTGCAATTGTATTTATTGATGTATTTATTAAATATATAAAAATTATTAATTAATTGCAGTTAATGAGCAAAAAACATTTTAATCTCTCTTTTGCAGGGTATGGAAAATGATGAAGTGCAGCATCTATTTAACACCATATTGCCAAAGATGGTGAAGCTGGTTTTGAATACACCCAAGATTTGCACTCAGGTAAGGCTTAGAATAATGCTGTCCTTCACATTGGCTGGGACAAACTGTGATGTTTTTGGAAATAAATCAGAAATGATAATCGTGTCTGGCCGATAAAGGTCAATGGGCCCAGTGTGCTGTGGTGTAAAACCAGTGGCTAGTGAAGGACACGTCCACATGACCACAACAGACTCAATCAGACCTGGACTAATAGAAACCAATGATTCACGTCAGTTAGCCTCATTTCTGACATCATAGACAACACGTTCCAAGCACACAAGACCTCTGATAAACACCAATTAAATAACTTTTTTTTTTTTTTTTTTTTTAAATCTGAGAGATTTCTGACCTGCTATTGAATGTATTTTCACCCAAAACTCAAACTGTTGATTTAAAAAATTTGTAAAGACATAGTAAATGTATATGAAACGTGCTCTTTTATCCAAGTCCTCTGAAATTATACAATCACGTTATGGAATTTATACATTTAATTTCGTCTTTTATTCGCCTACATTATAAGCATTGGTCAGCTAACATAAACAGAAGCTCATCCATAGATGCTTGACATGCAAGAACAAATCTTGGTTCTTGGTTCTTCTTTCGTTCTTGCAGAAGCTCAGATATGTTGGAGTGGCATTGGTTTTATTGGTTCACGCATATAAAATGCAGCAAACATTGTTTGCTAATCAGAGCTTCTATGTGAATAAATGCTTAAATTAAATCTTTACTCATGAAAAGCGATCTCCTCAGAAGACTTGGATTTTTGGGTGAATACACTTTCAGTAGAGACAGAAAATTCACATTGTATTTTTTACTATTTCTTTTGTGTTCTGGAGTTAAACAAGGGTTATGGTTTTAAAACAGCATAAAGTGTGAGGAAGTTAAATCATTTTATTGTTTGAGTGATCTAATAATTTATTTTTCACATTTGCTGGACCACTTTTATCTTAGGAATTTCGATTAATATATTAGGCATATTATACCTGGTTATTATACCTAATATATTAATATATTATACCTGGTTGATAAAGATTTAAACCTCAAAAAACAAACATACAAAAACACTTGCTGCATCTGAAATTGCCTACTACTCGAGTAGGTACTACATTTGAATTACCTGGAAACTGTGGAATCAAAGGCAATGAAGAAGCAGGCTCACTATTGACAAACCCCAGAATTTGCCCACTACCTCCTTTGCATTTAAAACTAACAATAAACTTAAAGGAAACGTTTATACATTTTCAAATCAGTGGGATCAGATTGTTTTTACCCATTGTAGACTCCATTGTCACTCCAGAATGACACACAAGTTTTTAAATCTTGGAGAAGATCCTCTCACATATCCTGTTTGTAAAAGTACTTTACTTTACTTCTTGCCATCGAAATGGTCATAGAAGGTTGCATGGCATTAAACACAAACAAACTACTTTTGAATTTGAATTTACTACACGACTGTTAGAAAAGTATGTTCTATACAGTATGAATGTGAGTAGTACGAATGGAAATCAAACATACTACATCTGCCATTTGTCATTATCACACGACCAACCCACATCAGTTGTGACGCTTTACTTCCATTCATGAATTCTTGAATCTGGCATCATGGGATAGTGTACAGAATTTTGCAAGAAGTACTAGGTTATCCGGGTACTTCTTATTTATTGTTTTTTTTTTTATACTATAAATTTTGACCTGCTTCTCTGGTCACATATTACTTTTTTACATACTTCATAGGGAAGTATGCGATTTTTGAAAGCAGCCTTCATCTTTAGGTAAAATGAGACTTAGCCATTAATCTGTGTTCATGCAAGATCCTGCACAGACTTTATTTTAAGAATTCAAAAGTTTTTAACCTTATAAAGTAATATCTCTTCTCGCTCAGCCGCACTCTTTATTTATGAACATTTTTATTAATGTTCGCATTGATTAGTCGTCTATACTGCTCTTAAGAGTCTTTAAGTTCAATCAGTAGAGATGGATGACGCTAAATGTAAATGCTGCTGGCTGATGGTGGGATACAGCAGGGAACCTTAATTACTCCTGGCCATTTGCTTAATGTAATTCTGTCTCCCTGTTTGGTCAATTGCTAAACTAATTATCTTTGCCTCTCTCTCCTCTTCCACAGCCAATCCCGCTACTTAAGACGAGGATGAATCAGTCCTTGACCATGTCACAGGAACAAATTGCCTGCCTTCTTGCCAATGCCTTCTTCTGTACATTTCCCAGACGCAACTCGCGCAAGTCCGAGTACGCCAACTACCCTGAGATCAATTTTTACAGGTACTGGCGTCTCACTGGAGACCTGTTACATATTTTGTAGGCCTAGTTATTGATTGTCTGGGGCTTTTAGTTTTCCATCCAAATTAGGGTGTATGTGTAGGCTGTTAGGTAAGTCACGATTTGATTTAATTTTCCGTCCCATTATCTAGTAGTCGGTTTCTATTAGATTCACAGTGGGTTTTGGCTTGTTAATGTGGCATGCGTAGACCTGGAGATTCAAATTTAATGAAGGCTCCTCTTTATCAAAATTACACTCCTACAGATAATCCACAATGTGGTTTTTCATTTAGAGTGAACATTTGCTCTGTTGTGACTTTGCCATCATTATATTTTCCAATATTGAATCATCCAAAATATGTATTTAGTCTAGTTTCGGTTTTGAAAATATGTTGAAAACCCAATCATTGTAATATGAACTAATTTACACTTTAAAGATTCTGAAGCTAATGGTAAAAATGAATTTGTTTTTGGTTGACTTTGCAACTTCTTATTCGCTGATGTGTGGTTTGATGGATTTCTGTGGTTTTAAAGCATCTGTAAAGAAGAGACCATGTGTAGGAGTTTCTCTCCCCTCTTAAATTGCGGCTCTACAACAAAGCCACTCATGTGATACAGTACTTAAATCAAGCCTTTATGGGCTGATTAAAACAAATGAATGAGATGCTGGAGAGACTGATGTAAAGTACATGGCCATCCATCTCTTGTCTGTCATCGTGGCTACTCGAACGTCTTCCTCTGATGAGCAGGATCTCCCTGCAGCAAGTGCTCATCTTGCAACATGGAGATGTTGTTGATATTCAACAATGTTTTCTGAGAAGAAAAAGTGCTCCAGTGACACAGCGCGACACACATTAGGCACATTAGGTGTCACGCCGTGAAACAATTGGAAAATATCTCCAGAAATTATTTTTAAATGTTAAAAAATTTATGTAACTAAGAAAAAAGAAAATAATGCAGTACTATAGTTTCAGTAGGAATATCATAAATATGAAGAGTTTTAAAAATTTTTTTTTCCAAAACATCAATCATGTTTTGTGTTGTGCATTGAAGACAGCATTATTTGTGGACATTAATAAAACTTGAGCTTTTTAGAAGATCTCAAAAATTATGTTTTTACATTTGAGAATTTAAGATTTAAATTTTTCAAAAGATTTCTGAAAATGTCTAAAAATGGTTATCTGCTTTTGCAAAAAAGCTTTGTGAAGGTAAGTAATCAGATTAGTTGTGTAAATACTGTACTTTTAGCAGAAAGTAATTCCACACGAAATACATGTATTTTAATTACATAAAGGAATATGTTTGTTTGCTTTTAGATGGCCAAAATCACTATTACCACAAGTTCTATTTGCATATTCTGAATGTTAAAACTTTCTAGTATAAAAATGTGAATGATGTTTTAAAAATGTGATTTCAGATAGTGTCGTAATGTTTCTTTTCTAATTTACATTCATTTAAAAATGTGAAACGTAATTCTGCAAATATTCAGTTTCGTCGTGAAACAATGTGGCTTCAGTTGAGTCACTGGAGCCCTTTTTCTTCATTGCAAAATATACTGATGACAGTCATTTAAGCAATCTTAGAGAAAGTACCAATACTGTGATCCTGTCAAATAATGAAGAAAAATGTTTTGTGTGGTACCATCAGTTAGTGCAACTAATAGAGGATGGGAAAAAGAGTTCAGGAAACCTGCTCGAAAACAGTCATTATTTTAATTTGATGAAGGTAGCAATGCAGTAATTAGACACTTCATCCTTTATAGCTTTGGTCACAGCATTTGGCTTTTATAAATGCCAGTCAAAGATAGTCTCTGGTGTATTCAAGTTGTTTTTATGCAAGTCAAAAAAGCAAAAGCATCCTTTAAAAGCTCTTTGGGAACACTGCCGGTGGTTGATCGGGACGCACACCTGCAGAAGAACGCAGCCCTCCGTTTTACTCTGTCATGCTGAGATGGCTATTGATTCCCCAGGCACTTCAAGTACTTTTACAACCTCTGAGACATACAGAGGATCTAAATATAATACATTTGGCTTGCATCTGCAGCCATTGGCTTGTTTCTGCCTTTATCTTTCCTGCTGGACGTAGTTAAAGTGCTCTAGATAATAAAGGTCTGAGAGATATCAGCATTCAACCTAATTGGGTTTAACAGGTGAACACAAGGACACAGACTTCGTGCCAGCATCATATGCAAGCAAACAAGTTTATTTTTATTGGAGCATTGTTCAGGACATTGTTGGTCGTGAATTCAGTCGTGCCGCAGAAAACAAGTTTTAGCAAGACCGCAGAGCACCGAGATGTGCGGATCGTTACAGTGCGGCCCACTTTAATTGAGTGACTGTCCATCAGTTTACTCATTGGCTTGAGCACTGCTGCTATCAAGCACCAGGCAATTTAGAGATTGCTTGTTTGGCAGAGCTGTCAAAGTCTGCCCTCTGGGAAATGACATATAGACTGGCTGAAGATATATTTACTTTAGTTTCAAAATGTGCACATCAAAGCAAGCTTTCCGACAGTGCACCTGCAAAACTGTGAATACAGATTCATCAATGAAGTCTCAAGATTGTGATTGATTATACAGTAGCCTGCTTTGAAATCACAGGATTGTCTTCTATCACCAAGTTTGTCTAATTTTATTTATGTGAGGCTTTGCACGTTGTATTCGCTGAGTTATATTTAGGGGCAGATAAGTATTTCCTGCAGTTGAATAGCACAAATCATTGGGAGTCACTTATGAGTGACTTAACTCAAACCATTTGGCCCAATTTACCCCACAGCCTTCATTTATTGAAAAACAATCATGGAAAAAAAAATCATGGTTAATCTTTAGCCAAAGAATTAACTTGGGTTGTCAGTTCACCATTTATTTAATATATATAATTATTATTTTAAGCAAATTTGAAACAAGTGTAGTAAAATGCTTTATTTGCTTGAAAAATAATAGTTTATCAACTACAGTATATTTATTAAATCTCAACCATGTAAACATTTGGATATGTGCCCATGAAATATAATGAATGAAATAAAAAGAGTATACGAAGACAATGTGGCTTAAATTTACGAGTTAATCAACTGGAATTACATGAAATCTCTTGGTTATTTTCCTAAATCTCAAGTCTCACTTTTTTTTGCAAGGACTGTAAATGTTTATTTCATTCACTTTTAATTACTGTATCATTTACTGTGTTCAATCAGAATAATGCATGACAGATACCTTTTTATTTACACATCAGGTTAAAATGAATGTAGGTTTTTTATACAGTGCATTTTACATATACCAATAATTTAGTTATTTAACTAATCACTATATCTTTAATATCTTGCATGTGCAAAAGATAAAATTTGATGGTAGAAGATGAAAGAAATGCTGTTGTGACCTTTGTTGCTTTGGACCATAAAATGAACACGGACATGAAATTATTAGATTCAAAGATTTGAAGTGTTTATTTATTTTTTTGTTGTCATATGCACAGTAAGGCACAAGTTTCCTGTACAATTAAAGAAATATAATACTTATTTAACAAAATAGGCATGCAAAGAAGTAAACATAAGTATGAACTATAAAAAATAAATTATAATAATATTAGGTTTTCTATATACATAAATGTGTAATAAGGCATGGGTCGGTATAAGATTCTGACGGTATGATAACCTTGGATAAAAATATCACGGTTTCACGGTATTGTGATTACTGCTCTAAAAAATATTCTTTTTAAATGTCTGTGTAAAAAAACAAAAACCTTTGAACACAATATATTTTATTTTGAGAAAAATGTTAAATATTTTGGAACAGTAAACATGTCTAAAAAATAATAACAAGGCTAAATAATTCAAATGAATCATTGACTTCTGCTGTCTTCATTTGTTTAAAAAACACAGATTTCTTTACAATTTAAAACGGCATCTTTGGATATCTTTTTTGCTGCTGTCCTAAAAAACGTAAATAAAAAATCTAACACATACCTTAGGAACCATAAAGCAGAAAATTAGCATATAGCTTATTTTACCATATAGCGTATTTTACCATATAGCGGTTTTAAAACCTTGACTTTTCCAAACCAAGGTATACCTTGAAAACAGTTATCATCCCATGCCTATTGGTGATGTAATATCACATACTGTGGTAGTCAACTAAAGGCTTGCATACATGACTAATACTTGACTGGGGAAATCTTTGCATGGTGTGGCACGTTCTCAATTAAATCTAAATAACACCAACACATCTTGCCCTGCATTCGCCCACTTTTTTTCCCCTTTAATTTGGCCCGAGCAATTCCCAGCATGTCATGTTATTAAAATCAGGTGAATAAAAAATCTTTTCACAAATGCTTGTCTTGTTAAATCAAATCGTATTTTCTCATACATTCTACTCATAAAGGTCAACAATCAGTTTCTAACTACAAAAAAGCACCTATTTTCTGTCAATAACAGTTTGCCTTCCAGGTTTCATTACATAAAATCAGCTCCACCGTCAAGAAGACTATATATAGGAGGCTTCAATAACTCCTGTCTTCCTTCCCAAAGGGCTTTTAGTGCATCAGCTTTTCGTCTGTCATTTTCATTTGTTCCCCTCTTTTTTTCCCTTCCTTATTCCATTTAAATCAAGTGAGAGGAAGGATGAATGCAAGTGGAAGATGGTTAGTTTGAGGACTGCAGTCTTCTAAATGGAGAAAGCCATTTGTTTGAAGGCTTTTGATTTTTGGGACTTTTAAAAGCAAGCCTGCAGTTCTTTAATGGTCTTTAAAGGAATGAAGAAGTGTTCCTCCCTTTGTGAAATGGGACACGAGCGCAGCGCTGAGCCCGCAGGCAAGGCTCCGTATCATTGTTGTCCTGACTGAGAGGCCATCACAGGCAGCCGTGCTGAGCAAACAGGACTGGTGAGATGAAGCGGCAAAGTCCGATCACACGGAAGGCCTTTTTCTCCTCACGTGTTTCCAAGAATGACGCACTAACCTGGTGCTGAGGCCTCTCGTACATCACTTTGACTTGGCGAACTAAACGTCTCCCTCTAATGGCCGTCTATTACCGAGAGATAATCTCATGCATCTTAAAGTGAGCGTTTTTGGATTTATTCTGTTCATACCTAATCATCATTTCTGTCTCTTTTGATCTTTTCATAGGCTGTTTGAAGGCTCATCTCAACGCAAAATTGAGAAACTCAAAACTCTGCTGTGCTATTTCAGGAGAGTCACAGAATCTAGTAAGCCAAACCACAGAAAAATCCACACTGAAATAAATGCTAATGCGTTTTAATATGTGTTTTATGTCTATTATATCATTTATTTCTTTTGCATTTTCAGTGCCCACCGGCCTCGTCACATTCAAAAGACAGAGCTTGACCACTTTTCCGAAATGGGAAAGGTATGTGTACTTAAATAAATACTTTACGTTATTTTTGTTATGTAGAGTGCAGTATAGTGTCGACTTCATATTAAATTAGCATATTAAATGCAATTAGGTGTCCGTTTAAGTGTTTCATATAACCTTTGTGATTATAAAATGTCAAAATATGGGTGAAATAATGCTAATTAAAAATGTAATGCTAATTGCTAAATTAAACTGAAAAATTAATTGATTAAACTGATTAAAACGGTTTTGCTGGAAAATGGGTGAAACCTAATGGTTTGAAAGGTAGTAGCAAAATACAAAGATTAGAACATTTGAATTATTATTGTTTTGGGTCTGCTCTGCTTTCGATCTTTAATTTTTTACTTTTTTTATGTGCCATCAGATGATTCTTGTTCTAAATATGAATGACATGATTTTTGTATATGACTGAATGACATTTTAGGTTAGAATTTATTCTGTAGATCATGGTAAAAAAAATATGATGGTTAATTATTTAGTTAGTTTATTAGTTAGAATTAAATTTTCTCATTTGTATGTGTAATAAAGTGTATTTTTGTTCATCTTTAATTTACAAATGAATTTCAGCAAAAACCCGCACCATCAAAAACCCACACATTCACATTTTGTTCAAAATAGAAAAGCTACACTAGTTTAAATCTTCACGATTTACAAAAAGACAAATTGTGTTGTTGTTTTTTTTAATCTGTGTGTGTGTTATTAAAAATGATTTAATTTCAAACAAATACTACATTTATTTGTGGATGTGCTACAGCTAGAGGGCTCTCTGACATTTAAAGTAGTTCACAGAGATCACTCCGTCACAAGGCGTCATGCTTGATAAATGAACTTTGGCACTGTGGAGTCACTTTGCCCAATTGCTTCCTCTGGCAGTGCAGACGAGACCAAACCGCCTCTCTGTTTTACTTATTAGAGAGAGAAAAAAAAACTCACCACTAAGATGGTTGTATTTCAGATTGCTTAAGTGATGATTGTAGCCCTCCACTCTTGGTTCACGATAGTATTTTCAGCCCACCATTATTGTGATGCATGAATAAATGTAAATGTACTTGTAAAACATGTACTAGAAAAAAAAGAGAAGATTTAAAAAAAAAAAAGTGCTTATTCTGTGCTCAATCTGTAGTGTTTTAACAGATTTTTATTTTTTATCTGTAGCTCGAAGTCACAGCTCAGCCATCTTCACATCACCTGTAAGGGCACCATAGAGGACCAGGGCTACGGGATGCTGCAGGTGAGAGTCTAGTGGCTAGTTTTCACTGTGATGTCTGTCAGATTCAAGATTACTTTGACTGAGGTGGAAAACCTTTTGTGTTGTCCTTCCTCGCTCCTCAAGAAGACATGTCTGCATAGTTGTTAAAATATACATATTTTTATGGTAATTGTGGATATTCTATTCCAGCTTTAAGTCAAGTAGTTCAGCTTAAATAAGATTGCACACACATGCATAAATAATAGAAGTATTTCATTCCAACTATCTGTTACGTAAAATAAGGCCCTCATCCAGTTTGACATACATTTGTCAATACTTCATTACTAATTAATAATAATAATAATATAAATATATAATAAAAAAATCTAAAATATAAAAATCTAATCTAAAAGATATCTAATTATTAAAGTAATCGTCTATTATGATGTAGAAAAAAATTATAATTTAGATTTCAGTCAACGCTATAGTTTATGTAGCACACTACTGAAGATTTTAGAGTCTTCTTTAAGTTTATTAAAAAAAAGAAATGTAAACACCAACTACAACTCAAAGCTCTCAGCGTTGACCCATCGGACTGAGGTTCTGCAGATTGGTGGGCCGCGCTGCACCTCTTGAGTCTCTGCCCTGCTCTCCTCTGCCCATCTCTCCTCAGTCGGGGCAGGGCTCACCCTGACAGCTGACGGGCACACATGAGCAGCCCCGAGAGCTCCCAGGAGCCTGGGGTCCTGCAGCCGGATTGACGGATGTTTCCGGAAGGGTGGGACGGCCTGACAGGCTGTCAGTGGTGCTGAGGAGAGGCGGAGCAGCCGGAGCTGGAGTTGAGTGACCTGATCAGAGAGATCATCTGGCAGCCTGACAAACTCCCTCCTTTTTCCTCCTGCGTCTCTCAGTGAGAAGGCTGTGGCCCAGAGCGGCCCGTCTGACAGCCTGCAAAACACTGCCTCCAAGGGTCATATACTCCCCCTGTTTACCTTTTCAGAGCTGTCCTGGGCCAATTCTACCACTCCTAGTCCATGAAATACTGAAATATAAAAATGCATGACACAATAGGAGACAGTGGCAAAGAAATGCTCTTCACTACAGCATTTAGCAGTGTCAGATATGTATTTGTGTATATATGTGTATAGTGATAATAGTTGCACTGAAGTCAAAATAAGTAAGGTTGATTAAAATAAGGTTATATGTTAAATTAATTAAATGTTACATTATTATCAGAACAAAGAATATGTTGAGATAATAATAATAATGAGCACACAGTTTCTTTATATATAAGAAAAACATTGTTATGATATACGACAGAAGTCTGCCTGAAAGCAGTGAGTGTATTTACTGATTAGTTGTAGTGATCTGACCTCCATGGCTAATGGGCAGTCCTTAATAGATGCATTATTCAGAAAAGAGGGAGTGACTTTTGGCCTTGCAGGAACCTGCAGGGTCACAGTGGACGGAAACTAAAGCAGCCCATGCATTTTACCTCAGTCAATTATGCTTTATGTAAAACAAATTGTCATTACTATTATGGCTTTGTTACAATTAAAACTATTATTACCACCCGTTTTAGTACTATAATTGTATTTTACCTCAGTAAAAAAAAATTATTGTTTTAATCAAGTTACAATTTCATGACTGAGAGTAGTTGCCTGATAATAGTTTTTCTCATGTCATCCTCCATCAGCAGGTGTAGCGCAAAGTTTGGCTTTGTACATGCATCAAAACATTGCACAAAATAAAGATTGCCTGAATCAAAAATTGTGCCAAAAATTCACTTGTCTTCTGTAGTTTTACACCCAGCTAAACTGAGGACTCTATTTTCCACCCCTGTGCATTTTATTTTTAACCACAACCTGTAATCTTTGGTAACACACTGGACCAAATCATCTGCATGTTCAGACAAGCATCATCATAAATCTCTGTACTGAAACATCATTTCACACCATGTTCAGGGATTAAATTGTGTGTTTCTTTAGCCTGTAAACCAGGTGAATGTGTGTTTTTGTTTGTGCTGCAGGTGGACTTTGCGAACAGGATGGTGGGTGGAGGGGTGACGGGTCTGGGTTTGGTCCAGGAGGAGATTCGCTTCCTCATCAACCCGGAGCTCATCGTATCTCGCCTCTTCACCGAAGTCCTGGACTACAACGAGTGCCTCATCATCACAGGTCAGCGCACACAAACACACACACACACACACACACACACACACACACACACACACATACATACATACATATCCCTGTCTGATTGATGTCAGCCACCATTGAAGTGTCTTGTTCCTCCCTTCTAGCTGTTACAGCACCTGTTCTCTAAAAAGTGAAACACATTTGGGGATTTGGAGGAACCTGTGGCTCTTTATATAATAGGCTGGCATGGAAAACATGAGGAATTTAATGATTCTGCTTCTGTAATGCAGAGGAGTCAAGTACCTTAATATGCTAATTATAAATCATCTTTTTTATAAGAAATATATGCATATACTTCATATTTTAGTATGCAAATTTAATTATCTTTGTATTAAAAAAGATATAACTGTTCTATAAGCGTATATTTATTTGATTAAAATGTTAATGTAATAGTACTTTTCAAAAAAAAAGAAAGAATAGTAAAATCGTATTTTTTGAATTTGATATTTTAAGAAAGTATTCCAATAACATTTATTTTTTAAATAAGTTTATTTTCTTGTCTAAACAACACTTTCTTTCATTCACTCATATATTTTTTTATTTAAAAAAAAACTATTCTACACTTTTAATACTATTTTAGCTAATTAAATTGTCTGTCTATAGTCCTGATTGATTTTGCATTGTACTTATTTTTATTTATATTTCTTTAGTTATCAGTTTTGTTTTGTTTTTTTTTGTTTTTTTGTTTTTCTTTTAATTTTTTTAATTAACTCAAAATTTCTTTTAATTTTCTTATAAATGAAACCCACTGTCTATCTATTTGAAATTGATTGATTAATATGATAGATTAATTGGATTGACTATTTATTTATTTTATTTTTACTTGGTTTACTCTGTTAATTGCTACAAGCTTTGCATAACACAATAACAAAATACTATTCCATTTTGAATCAGAGATGATCACAAGTTATTTAGAGGTTTATTGATTAAATAAAATTGAACTTAATTGATTGAAAAGATTCATTCATAGATTCATAATACATGACACCACTGTCACATTATATTAATTTTAATGATAGCTGTACACATTTAAAAAACAATCAATAAAAAATTTAAATATTCAGAAATAATCATGAAAGAAGTAATCATGGACATTATTATTAGATTTTTATATTTAATTGAGCTTGTTTTGGTGAGGTCAGGTTTGTTGTCACCTATTAATGAATTCAGTCAGTGCATAATCACATTCTCCAACAATACATTTAGCAAACTGAACAGTGCCTCACATGTGATTTGCCATGGCTAAGAGAAGCCTGTGTGTACATTGAGTTCCATTCTTCCCACCCCTTCCCCCATCTTCCCTCCTCATCCAATTTGAACGTAAATCCATTACATTGATTCACGCTGGACTCAGGGCAGCCCTGTTATTCCTCATTTCTCTCTTGCTGAATTGCCCTATTTTTCACCCTCCAACTCACAGTGCTTGAGTCAACACGTTAAGTGACAACCCCCCACTCCTCCACCCCCTTCTCTGTGTTTCTGTCCATCTCTCAGTCATTCCTCTATTACTCTGGCCCTCCTTCATGAACCAAGGAGCCCGGGACATGAAGAAGTGTCCTGCATATGATGCGTCACAACAGTTTTTCTTTTTTTACTTCCTCACCAGTTGTTTCATCCCAAATATTTCACTCTTCCCTACTTTATTACAGCAAAGACATGCACATACCTATAGGGCAGTCAAAATTCACAGGGCTTCTGTTAATTGATATGAAAATAAGTGAAAAAATGCTTTAATAATAGTTAATTCAGTATCAAAATGTCAGAACAGTAGTTGTAACTTGTCTATAACACCTATTATAATAACAGCAACACGGTTACTATTTTAATGTTGTAAGAGAGAAGACTTATTTATGGACTTACTTATAAAGTGCATTTTAAAAACCTTTTATAAAGTTGTTTATTTTGTTTTATATA
>CAIGQW010018961.1:0-18599 GCA_903798125.1 Danio choprae
CACACACACACACACACACACATCCAAATCCAATTAGCATGTTTACAGTTGGATAAAGCACTTAATATAAGCACATTATGTTTGATTTTATATTAAACACTGCAGCAAACACCTTTCACTCATTTTAGAGCTTATAATTATTATTTAATATTACATTAATAGTTTATGATAAAATAAATATAATAAAATATAATAAAAATACTGTTACTCAATGTAAATGTATTATACTATAAATAAAATGCTTAATATTAAGATGTATATTACATAATGAAGTATACAATGTCGTCAAACTTCAGACTCTTCTAATATGCATGACTGGAGTTTCCTCTCTGTGATGAAGTTGCAGGTTGTTCAAATTAAATGCATTTTGTTAAGTGAAGTGAGCTTGAGTGGCATTCCCTGCTCAGGGAATAGGAAGCAGTGAACACTATGTAGGGAGCTTGTAAATCCGGATGCAGCTTCGGTCGTCCTCATGCCTGTTGTGATGTAGGCAGCAGTGTTGCTATGGTGACGCTTCTCTAGCGAAGCATTGCGGAAAACTCCAGAGAGAGGTGTGTATGGAATATGATGAAGGATGATGCCAGGGAGCATCTCAAAACAACACACCGCATCTGGGGTGTAGACTGAGGGAGGTGCAACTCAAACATCTGGAGCCGTTTGATTTATTATTGCAGTATATGATTTATTAACATGCTGCAAAAATAATTAATTAATACTGTTTGTAAACATATCCAGGCATGAGTATATATTTTTGTTTGCTTTTTTACACACACACAATCTTTATTTATTTATATTTTTATATTTATACATTTTTATATTTATTTATTTTTATTTTTATATTTATAAATTTTTATATTTATTTATTTTTATATTTATTTATTTTTATTTTTATATTTATTTATTTTTATATTGATTTATTTTTATGTTTATAAATTTTTATATTTATTTATTTTTATATTTATTTATTTTTATTTTTATATTTCATTTAAAAAATTCTATTCCAATATTTATTTATTTCTATTTCAATATTTATTTATTTTTATTTATTTTTATATTTATATATTTTTTATGTTTTTTTTCATTTTTTTTTATTTAAATTTTTCAAGATATTTTATTTATTTATTTATTTATTTATTTATTTTTATATTTATTTATTTTTATTTTATATTTATTTATTTTATTTCAATATTTGTTTATTTGTATTTATTTTATATTATATTATAATAGTACTAAAAGCAATACAATGTCTTTTCAATAGTGGATTGCAAGTATAGATATGAAAGAGAGAAGGCATTTCATGGTCTTGAAAATTTTCTTTTCATATTGATTTTGTCTCCTTGTTGCCATTTTGTGCAAAAAATATAGAGAGATAATGTATCTACCAGTTAATAGGTTATTTATTACCATGGATGAACGGCTAGACAGGTAGACATACAGACAGACAGATTTGGGCTATAGATTTAGATTGTTGTAAATCCTAAACTGGTCCACATGCTTTTCTCCTAAAGGCACAGACAAACGTGTAGCTGTGATTTTAATTGAGTTTATTCTTAATATCTGGAAAGGGGGAGGGGAGGAACAGTGGGGATGGAGAAATAATGTGTGTGAAAATACACACTGCCATGTACTGCATTCGGTTTATATTCCAGCAGTGCAATTTGTCATCTCCCCCTTAACAGATCACACTTTCTGCTGAGGCGGAGAGACGCACCGGAAAATGCAACCGAGAGAGAGAGAGAGACTGTGAGTGTATGATGAGAGAAAGAGTGTGTAAGAGAGAGAGAGAGAGTGCATGAGAGTGTGTGTGCGTGTAAGGGAGAGAGAGAGAGAGAGAGAGAGAGAGACAGAAAGAGACACAGAGAGAGAGAGAGAGAGGGGGCAGGGACTGTTGTTGCGTGCAGCATTGCTGTCATTTGGCTGCTGCACGGCTCAGCAGCAACACGGTCTGGTGAAGGGAGGAGAGAACGCGAGAGAGCAAGAGAAAGAGAAGAGGAGAAGCAGGGTGGCAGCTGCTGCAGCCCGACAGGAAGCAACGGCGGAAAATAAAGGGCACTAAAGGGAATTAGCATTTTCTTCCTGTGCAAGAGTCCAGCACATTCATCCGCTCCTCATGCTCTTATGGCTCTAAATGCTCTCCGTTGAAGGAAGACGTCTGGGGGTTGAATAAAAGGCAGGTAGAGCGTCAAGGGAAGGTGCAGACATGGCTGCCAAGAGGGGCAAGTCTGGTGTGCCACAGAGTGTGGCACGAAGCGAGCTGAAGGTGTACCGTGTGGGTAGCACAGAGGGACGCATCCCTGTGCCATCCAACCTTCGCAAACAGAGGTCTCTGACCAACCTGGCCGTCCTGACGGATGCTGAGAAGAAGATGCAGCTCTATGAGCCCAAGTGGTGCGATGACATGAGCAAAGCTGCTTCAGGACACCTGAAAAAGCCTAAATCGATGGCCGGCGGAGGAACGGCTGGCACACAACTCTCCCGCAACCTGTCCAAATCAGACCACTCCCTCTTCCAGGGCAAACCCAAGGCATTCACCCCGCTCGCAGCACCAGGAAAAGGCCAAAGTCGGATCCCTCGAGGCCCGTACGCGGAAGTAAAACCCTTGAGCAAGACATCTGATGACTGCAAGTCTGATGATGATATCCTTTCCAGCAAAGCTAAAGCCAGTGGAAAGAAATCGGCAGCTGGGAGCTCAGGAGACCCGGAGGCCAAGGGTCAAGGTGAGGAAGGTGGCGATAAACCTTTCCTCAAGGTGGACCCAGAGCTGGTGGTCACCGTTCTTGGTGACCTGGAGCAGTTGCTTTTCAGTCAAATGCTTGGTGAGTACGGTTGAAAAAGAGTCTCCAGATTTTATGCCCACGTAAAGGGGATAGTTCACCCTTTGGTCATCATTTACTCCCTGGTTCCAAACCTGTTTGAGTTTCTTTCCTCTGTTGAACACAAAAGAAGATATTATGAAGAACATTGGAAAGCAGCAGCCATTGACTTCCATAGCGTGTTCTTAGTATTGATGTCAGTGGCTGCTGGTTTCCAATATTCTTCAGAATATCTTGATTTAGTTGTTTGTGTATTGGTTTACAGGTTAAAAGGTGAGTAAATGATGCCAGAATTTTGATTTCTGGGGCAAACTATCTCTTTAATACTCAAAGGCACAGATTGATTGGACAACTCATCCATTTTTGCTCCATATTGGAGATTTCTGGAATGCATGCCTCCACGATTATGAAGGTGGTCTCGGACTGCTGGACGATGCAGGGCTTTGTTCTGGGTTGCATGTGCATTGTGAATCGGCTCGTGTGTAATGCACTTGTGGGATAGAACTGGCACTCATAGATTATTCCCTTTGGCGTATATCCAATATCCTTCAATAAATGAATGACAAAACGCTTGGGGGTGAGGCTCGACACACTGATCTGCTTTTTGACGGCTTTCTCTCTCTCTCTCTCTTTCTCTCTCTCTCTCTCTCTCTCTCTCTCTCTCTCTCTCTCTCTCTCTCTCTCCCCCTCTCTCTCTCTCTCTCTCTCTCTCTCTCTCCCTCTCTCTCCCTCTCCCTCTGTGTGTGTGTGCACTGGTGTTGCCGCTCTACGCTCATCTGTAATGAAGTAATGGCCGCTATCAGGGACATGGGTAGTGTGAGAACAGGAAAAGGCTGTGGAATACAATGAGTTTGGTTTAGAGTTTGTTGTTAACCTTTTTAATTGTGGCTTGATCTGTAGACAGTGATATAAATCATCAAAATGATGAACAAAAGCATGCATATTTACCTGCTACTCTATGTAGGTCTATGGGATGACATACTGATATGCCTTCTAAGGGATCATTTGTTTTTATGCATTCTGTAGATTATGATTATATACAATTGCATGAAGATTGCATGATGTTTTTTTAAGGTATAGTGCTTGTTATGGATAATGCATGTCCATCAGGCAATGTCGGTTGCATTTAATCAGGAAGTATGTTTCTTGAATTGAAACAAATATCCCATTTTATTCGTGCCATCCTCTGAACACAGCATGCCCTGCATTTGTGCATCAGACCTCAAAAGGATGACCTCTATTTCAACCGTGTACAGACCTCATCTGTTTAAATGACCAATTTGGGCCTGATTCCTTGCAAATGTTTGTGTGCAATGTCATTTACTGTAGTCTCTACTTGTATTGCATCGTCATTTACTGTAGTTTCTTCATGTATTGCATTAAATAATATCATCAAGATTAAACTCCTTATTTTTTAAAACAAACTATCTATCCATGGCTATTGCCTAAGCATCCCTTCAGGATTCAGATCTGGATTTAGTTTTAATTCGGAAACAATCCCAAAAAATCCTAATGGGAATTTTAAAGTGTTCCTGAAAACATCCAAATAAAATCCCATTGAATTCCCATTATGATTGGTTCCAAATTATAATAGAGAATCCGACATGAATTCTGCAGGCATTCTTTTCAGATTTCTTGCATGCTTTCATACACATATAATTACAACCAACACTAGTGTGGTTCAGCCTTTCTCTAAATTTAGATGGAAAACAATGCGCTACAGGGCAACTTTTTCATGCAGGGGCATTTAATCACAAGGCCTCTACGAATAATGCATTATATCTCTTTCTATCAAAGCACTTGCTTTTTTATATTCATAATTACACATAGTTTTATGCTCATTTGTGCTGCATAATAGACTTCCTTTAGGGTTTGTTTGTTTTTTTTGGACTGTACAGTATGTGGCAAACTAAACTTATTGGTCACAATACTGAAATGCTCAGAATGGAGCATTGCTTTCCTCTGTGAATTCACAGTGACTATTGTACTGCACAAATACTAAACCTCTTGGGGGAATAACTTAAAATATCATTGAGAGACAATCGTTGAGCTGGGGAACACCTATATGGAAACTTGAGCAGATTTGACTACATTGTGCCAATGAAATGATGTAGTGCAAGTTATGAGGGAGATATGAGTAGGCCCACACGGAATCTGCACGCGCAGAAATCTGCAGATTTTTAGCCCATCATTGAGTCTATTCATTTACTTGTGTAAATGTGTGTAAATTTATATTTATTCAGTTTTTAAATAAATTCCAGTAATAATATTGACTAGTATGAAAGTGTTCATTTGATTTATTTACAATACAGTTTGTAAAGTCATATTTTCTGTCTTGTAGTAGATCTATTATATAAAAGGCTTTGTTTAGCAAATAAGTGGATCTAGATGGATTTGCATTGTAAGCAATAAATGAAAACTTAAAAGGTATTATTTTTTTTATTTCATATATTAAGTTTTTAGTTATGACACTCCCAAAATAATTCCGCATAAGTCCGCAGATTCTGTCTGGCTCTAGATATGAGCTATTCTGATAAGGGGTGCATTCCCGAAAACAATCATAGCCAACTTAAGTCACAAGTTCCAATCTTTACAAATGTAGTTCAGTGATTTGGTGATTCCCGAATCCATTGTTCTAACAAACATTCGCAAACTGTGTTGCAAATTAGAGCTGTAATTACAAGCATAGTTCCTGGCCAACCCAGGCTCATAGGAAAGATGTGCCCAGGGCTACATGTTTGAGAACCGACAAATATGTACCCTTGACGACGTTTTCTGGCAGTTTTTGTTTTCACAAATCCACTAGAGGGCGCCGTGTACATTTTTTGACAATCTCAAATACGTTACTGGGGCATGTTTTCTCATACGTGCCATTTCTCGTAAATCCACCAGAGGCCCCTGTTTACATTTCTGTGCATTTGAAGGTCCTTCTTGTGCACGTCAGTGAGAGAGGCTGGTTGGCTTGTTGTGCATAATATATATCCACTGACCCACACACCCCTTATCCCTGTTTTCAAAAGCAACCAAGAAGAGAAAAGCCATCATGGCCGCGTGTTTCTACAGCGACTTCACTCTGCTATTTCCTGGTTTTTGGAACTATCCTTCGTTGGACTCGTAGTTAGCTACAGAGCAAACCAGTCATGCCGGAAAAGCCGTATTGAGGTAAAGTTGGTTTTATATTTGCACATTAGGACTTTCTCCTTAATACTATAATTTCAGAAAAGTATTCTTTGCCAATTCTAAATAGGGAAATCAAATTAACAGCCAACGACTATCACTGTACACAGTCAATCAAATAGTGCTAATGTTGTTTTGAAGTCATACTTGCATGCTATTTCAGACCGAATATTCAAAGTAGTGTGGTAAACAATATAGAGACCGTGTCACAAGTTGTCACTGTTCAAAAATGACCGAATGTGCGAATATTAAACCAACTTTACCTAAATAAAAGCTGTCCATACGAAAGCAGTCAGTGTTACCACCCTGTAGCGTTCGTTTTACACATAAAATGCAGCCATATGTACCTGCGAACACATATTTCTCGTTTCTCAGATATGTACACCAGGGCACATTTTCACAATGAGCCTGTGTTGTCCGTGGCTGTGTTCTATTCCGTTATCCCCCCTAAGCCCTATTCTATTTGAAAATTCCAGCATCCACTTTAAATGATAAAAAAATTTAACATTGTCCCTCTTAAATGTAATATGTTTTCAAAGTAATTTATTACAGTTCAGTTTTAGCGATCTTAAAGTACACAAATCAAAGTGAACAATTGTGAACAATCTCATTAAGAAAAAATTATTGTTTGCCCTTGTAATATTTAATTGAAATCTGAAAATGCACTTCCTGTTTTTTTTTTTTAGTTAAATTGTCAGATTACATCAGTCTGAGGTAGTGGGCGTGGCTAACACACACTTAACCACGCCCCTCCAACTGTCAGTTTTGACAGCAAACAGACATGGTGAGCAGCAGGAGTCTGTTAGGTTGTAATAACTCTCCCCAAACCCTTTTCCCCATCTTTCTGAATGAAATGCCTACTTTACTACATCCAATCGGCTCGCAGTAGAAAAACAAGCCACGCCCACTGTTTGCTCATTTAATATTCCATTTCTCTAGGAACTGAGTCACAATACGAACAAAAAAAAACAGCTTCCAGTTCATGCAGACTTTAAGATTGATAATTGTGCTCCCTTTGTAGTGCACTTCGAAATCACTTATGCCATTTTGAATGCAGCCATGGCTCATGACGAAAGCTATAAATGACCAATTATTTACAAGCGAAATCTGTTACATCTCCAAAGCTTGTAAAAAAAATGAAAAATACATTCATGGTTTTAATTAATGTCTACTTAATAAATGTATCTGTACTGTATAGGGCATATAGGCTACAGCATTTATGCAGTGGTTTGAGTGTGTTAAATGTTGTAAAAATCTATATAATTTGCACACACAAAAAACATAATAGCAATGCGTGTTTTCTCTAAGTTGTTACTCCACCTTGTTTAGAGGGTCATTACGGACGTTTTACATGTTATCACTAACATGCTTCAATTGTTGGATCCGCGACAGAGCAACTACAGTTTTGGGAAACACTTGTCACTATATATCATTCATTTCCGATACATCTTACTATGGTAGTTTTAGCTGCGAGTTATGTTGTTCTTTGGGAAACGCATCCCAGTTTGGTTTCTTTGACTATGAACATTTAAATGGACAATATTAATATACAAGTATCTATAAAGTAGGGTAACAGATTGATGTACTAATATTATTTATTCATTCATTAATTTTCCTTTGGCTTAGTCTAATAGTTTGAACTGCCAACTATTCCGGCATATGTTTTACGCAGCGAATGGCCTTCCAGCCGCAACCCAGTATTGGGAAACACCCATACACACACACACACACACACACACACACACACACACACACACACACACTCTTACACTACAGCCAATTTAGTTTGTTCAATTCACCTATAGCGCATGTGTTTGGACTGTGGGGGAGCACCCGGAGGAAACCCATGCCAACATGGGGAGAACATGAAAACTCCACACAGAAATGGCAACTGTTCCAGCCAGGACTTGAACCAGCGACCTTCTTGCTGTGAAACGACAGTGCTAACCACTGAGCCACCGTGCCGTCTTAAAAATATTATACTTTTCTTTTTTTGCTATTTTATGCAAGCATAAAGTGAAATTTTAATTTGATATCCGTAAATCTCATCAGCAGTTTACAGAATAAGATAACACTAATGTTTTACTTAAAACATAACTGCAGCGATGCACCCTGTGGCCCACAAAATCTACCGCTGTGGTCCGATTTGCACTAGCAGATGAAAGCATATGGGGGAAAAAGAGCATATGTTAAATTTTAATCTTTGACTGCAGAGGAGGGAGATTGAATTGAGCCATTGAAAACTACTTTTATTTTAATTAAAAGTAGAGATGTCTAATTTGAAGGTGTTTTACTGTACATAATGTGAGTACATTTATCCATCTAAAATGTGTCCTGTGTTTGCTTTTTGTTAACCATTATAATTAAAAGTGACATTTTATGAGCAACTGAGTCAGGACATGTGACAGGTAGACGTCCGCAATGGTTTGCAGCAGAGTTTAACAATCAGTTTTCTCAAGCAGAAACTCCATTCATTTTCTCCATCAGGAAATCGTTTTTTAATATCTGATAAAACTTTAAAGATAAACTCATCGTGAGGTCTGATGTTGTTAATTGATTGTATATAATATTTGTTATTGACCCCAGATTAATAAAGGGATTAAGGCGAAAAGAAAATGAATGAATGAATGAATGAATGAATGAATGAATATTTGTTATTAATTAATACAGTATATATTCATAACTCATTCATTCATTTTCTTTCGGCTTAGTCCCTTATTTATCAGGGGTCACCACAGCAGAATGAACCGCCAATTATTCCGTCATATGTTTTACGCTGCGGATGCCCTTCCAGCCGCAACCCAGTACTGGGAAACACCCATACACTCTCACATTCACACACATACACTATGGCCAATTTAGTTTATTCAATTCACCTATAGCGCATGTGTTTGGACTGGGCATGAAACCGGAGCACTTGGAGAAAACCCACGTCAACACGGTGAGAACATGCAAACTCCACACAAAAATGATAACTGGCCCAGCCGGGGCTCAAACCAGCAACCTTCTTGCTGTGAGGTGACTGTGCTACCCACTGCCCAGCCGGGACCTTCTTGCTGTGAGGCGACAATGTTAACCACTGTCAACTTCAATAAGAGAGTTACAGTATGTGTAGAAAACTACATTACCCAAGATGCTATACAGGAAACCAATCAGAGAAAGACAGCAAGCAAATCATGCCAAAAGGAATATTTAGCAGCGCTTGAAGGACTGTGACTTCAGTAGAACTTTTGAATGGACAATATTAATATACAAGTATCTATAAAGTAGGGTAACAGATTGATGTACTAATATTATTTATTCATTTATTCATTCATGGCTTAGTCTAATAGTTAGAACTGCCAACTATTCCAGCATATGTTTTACGCAGCGAATGGCCTTCCAGCCGCAACCCAGTATTGGGAAACACCAGACAGTCAAGGCGAGTCCATTGGTTTAAAAGAAAAGGATAATTTTACAACATATTTGTGCATTTCGACAGCAAAACACAAGAATGGACACAAATAGGCTAATGCCATCAATTTTGAGAAAAGCCATCAAAAATGTTATTTTTAGGTTGCAAATATTAAATTCTGAAGCGACTGATTTAGCTCCACCAACTTCCTTTTGCTCTCAAACTACTTCAATATCTCTATACATGTGCAATAAAACTGCAGTGTGTTTATTTAGATTCATCCAACAAGCAACATTAAATTAACCTTTTAATGTGACAATGATTATCTGATTGTTTTCATTGGCAATGCTTCATGGGATTTAATTTTTTTTCCTCAAGTTCTTTGTCATTTTGTCTTATTCATTCATTTTCATTTCGGCTTAGTCCCTTTATTAATCTGGGGTCACCACAGCGGAATGAACCGCCAACTTATCCAGCATATGTTTTACGCAGCAGATGCCCTTCCAGCTGCAACCCATCTCTGGGAAACATCTGTACACACTCACTCACACACATACACTACGGCCAATGTAGCTTACCCAATTCACCTGTACGGCATGTCTTTGGACTGTGGGGGAAACCGGAGCACCCGGAGGAAACCCACGCCAACACGGGGAGAACATGCAAACTCCACACAGAAATGCCAACTGACCCAGCCAAGACTCGAACCAGTGACCTTCTTGCTGTGAGGCAATTGTGCTACCCACTGCGCCACCGCGTCACCGTCATTTTGTCTCCTTTTTATATATTCTACTTTGAGTCAAAGCAAAGGTTATACTATTTTTTATTATGGCTTTTTAGCTTGTTTCAATAATAATAATAATAATAATAATAATAATAATAATAATAATAATAATAATAATAATAATAATAATAATAATAATTAAAATTATTATTATTATTATTATTATTATTATTATAATAATAATAATTATTATTATTATTATTATTATTAGTAGTAGTAGTAGTAGTAGTAGTAGTAGTAGTATAACTAGCAATAATATTAGTAATAATAATTAACTGGACCTGCTGAAAAACTGGAAGGGCACTAATTCACCCCACATAAAAAAATGCAACAGTAAATAAAGTAAATATTATTGTGTGATACTATAGCAAAATATTGACATTAAACTGTTGTGGTGATTCTTTAGTTGCCAACTATAGTTATTTCGTTGTAACTATAGTCATTTAAACAAATGACCTAATAGTGTATATAGTTTAAACTATAAGGTATATTATATGAGTTAACTATAGTGAATACTATGGTATGCTGCAGCATTCATTAACAGTGTTATAAATACTATAATATATACACTAATACACTTTGCTATAGTATGGTTCAAAAACACTACAGTATTTACTATAAATTACTAAAGTGTTTTTTTTCACATTGTACTCTATGAAAACAAGTCAAAAATACCATCACCTTGTTTACTAAATTACTATAATACTTAAAAGTATTATAGTAATTTATAGTAATCTACTGTATAGTGAACCATATAGCAAAGTACCTGAATTAAACTGTTGTGGCGATTCTTTGGTACACAACAAATGACCCAATAGTGTAGATTTTTTTTAAATAAGTATATACTACAGTATAGTTTCAGTTCAGTAGTTAATACTATGGTATGATGTAGCATTCAGTAACGAAGGGTTGTAAATATTTGAATATACAGTATAATACACTTTACTAGTATGGTTCAAAAACACTACAGTATTTACTATAAACGACTATAGTATTTTTCCACATTGGACTCAATGCTGTCATCTTGTCACCTTGTTTACTAATTCCCAAAAATACTATAGTAATCTATAGTGAATCATATAGCAAAGTATAGATATTTACATTAGATGTCACCTTCTCTGTTGTTGTCTACTGGAAGGAATGCGTGAATAGAGCTGCCATTTGAGTACAGGGTAGCGCTCCTTAGATATATAAACATATATACATATATCTATGATTGGGAGTTTTCCTGGTGGTCAGTATGCAAATATCTTTGTTAATTCCGAAAATTGCCGACAGAGTGTGTGTTTGTGTGCATGGAAATGTATTATCTCCCTCCCTGTTAAATGGAACACACACCCCCTCTCCTGCTTTCACTTCTCATTTTAACGGCGGGAGCGATTCGTTTGTGAGTGAATCTCCATTATGAACGATTCATTTGAACCATCGATATCCCTGTGTCTCAATGTGCGCGTCCACCTTTCTGATCTAAATGGTGTATAACATTTGTAATATTCAATAATATAGGGTGGACAGTATGCACATTGAGGCGCAGGCACTGTTATGTTATCAGGCACCCTTATAAGTTACTTCAAAAAATCGCCATTACTTCACTTAGCAGAAAATAATACAAGTTTTAAATGTCTTGTTGTCATATTTCATTTACATTGTTTGCTGATTGGCCTCACAGTGGCGCAGTGGGTAGCACGTTCGCCTCACAGGAAGAAGGTCACTGATCGCTGGTTCGAGCCTCGGCTGGGTCAGTTGGCGTTTCTGTGTGGAGTTTGCATGTTCTCCCTGTGTAGGCGTGGGTTTCCTCCGGGTGCTCCGGTTTCCCCCACAAGTCCAAAGACATGCGGTATAGGTGAATTGGGTAAGCTAAATTGTCCGTAGTGCATGGGTGTGTATGGATGTTTCCCAGAGATGGGTTGCAGCTGGAAGGGCATCCGCTGCGTAAAACATATGCTGGATAAGTTGGCGGTTCATTCCGCTGTGGCGACCCCAGATTAATAAAGGGACTAAGCCGAAATGAAAATAAATGAATGAATGTTTGCTGATTTTATAACAAAACTAGCATAAGCCTAGAATGTAGTGCGAGTTGGTGCTACTTTGCCTCATGGTCAGTGCAGTAAGAGACTGTATTATCATCAATACTTGTTTAGCACAAAACATGCAAAAACGTAAAAAACGAAATCTTACCTATGAAATGGGATGCCTTTATGCTTTGTTTTCTTTGTTTGCTCATTACTACACCCGTACGCAGCGCAAACGTCCAGCATCTTCAGATTGGCTTTAGTCTTGACTAGTGCGGTTGAATGATGTTTGTCCTGGGAGCACTGTACAAATGTGGCGGCGGTATTAACGCATGCTCAGGGTCCGTATGCGATATCTAGTGTACTGTACAGTCGTGACCAAAAGTTTTGAGAATTACATATATATTGTAAATTGGAGATCATTATATCAGGCTGATTGGGTTAGAATGGCAGACTTGACATGTTAAAAGGAGGGTGATGCTTGAAATCATTGTTCTTCCAGTGTTAACCATGGTGACCTGCAAAGAAACGCGTGCAGCCATCATTGCGTTGCATAAAAATGGCTTCACAGGCAAGGATATTGTGGCTACTAAGATTGCACCTAAATCAACAATTTATAGGGTCATCAAGATCTTCAAGGAAAGAGGTTCAATTCTTGTTAAGAAGGCTTCAAGGGCGTCCAAAAAAGTCCAGCAAGCACCAGGATCGTCTCTTAAAGAGGATTCAGTTACGGGATCAGAGTGCCACCAGTGCAAAGCAAAGCGCATCTGCACATGCAGTGAGGCGAAGACTTTTGGAAGATGGCCTGGTGTCAAGAAGGGCAGCAAAGAAGCCACTTCTCTCCAAACAAAACATCAGGGACAGATTGATCTTCTGCAAAAAGTATGGTGAATGGACTGCTGAGGACTGGGGCAAAGTCATATTCTCTGATGAAGCCCCTTTCCGATTGTTTGGTGCATCTGGAAAAAGGCTTTTCCGGAGAAGAAAAGATGAGCCCTACCATCAGTCCTGTGTCATGCCAACAGTAAAGCATCCTGAGACCATTCATGTGTGGGGTTGCTTCTCATCCAAGGGAGTGGGCTCACTCACAATTTTGCCCAAAAACACAGCCATGAATAAAGAATGGTACCAAAACACCCTCCAACAGCAACTTCTTCCAACAATCCAACAACAGTTTGGTGAAGAACAATGCATTTTCCAGCACGATGGAGCACCGTGCCATAAGGCAAAAGCGATATCTAAGTGGCTCGAGCACCAAAATGTTAAAATTTTGGGTCCAGGATCTGGAAACTCCCCAGATCTTAATCCCATTGAGAACTTGTGGGCAATCCTCAAGAGGCGGGTGGACAAACAAAAACCCACTAATTCTGACAAACGCCAAGAAGTGATTATGAAAGAATGGGTTGCTATCAGTCAGGATTTGGCCCAGAAGTAGATTGAGAGCATGCCCAGTCCGATTGCAGAGGTCCTAAAAAAGAAGGGCCAACACTGCAAATACTGACTGCATAAATGTCATGTAATTGTCGATAAAAGCCTTTGAAACATATGAAGTGCTTGTAATTATTGAAACAAAGATCTAAAATCAGTTTAGCAGCAGACTTTGTGAAAACTAATATTTGTGTCATTCTCAAAAATTTTGGCCACGCTTGCATATATCTATGATAGCAAAGTACTCGAATTAATCTGTTGTGATGATTCTTTGGTTGCCATGGCAACACATCAACTATAGTAATTAAAACAAATGACCCAATAGTGTAGTTTCGTACTATAACTATAAATTACTATAGTATTTTTTCACATTGGACTCTATGAACACGAGTTAAAAATACAGACACCTTGTCAAATCGTTTACTTACTCCACCGCACGCGTCTCTACAGTGATGTAATTAGCAAAAGCATGAGTTAATTCTCTCATGGGACTGGATGTGATGGACATGAGTTACGTGCTGTCCAGTAATGCTTGTAAACACGTCTCTGTCTGTCTGTAAAGCGGTGCAGTCATTAATAACGTCCAGCCTAACTGCACCATGGGATTGATTGGGCTCGCCGATGACATGCTGACCGCTCGCCCACACTGCTTCTCCAGAGATTTACAGCACAAAACATTGTTTCTTTGGCTGCAAGAAGACTTTCATCCTTTGTTCTGAAAGTCTCGGTGTTGGCAATGAAGTGATATAACCCGGCCGGGGTTTCATAAACTCAATGTTGGCATTTGATTTATTGATAACACTTCAGTGGTTTAGTTCTCAGTATTAACTAGTAGCTTATGACACTGTAAAACATGCTGGATTTCACACAATTCTTTTATGTTGTCCCAATACAAATCGATTAAGTTAACGTATTAGCTTTCAGGGGCGGCACGGAGGCGCAGTGGGTAGCAAGCAAGAAGGTCGCTGGTTCGAGCCTCGGCTGGGTCAGTTGGCATTTCTGTGTGGAGTTTGCATGTTCTCCCCGTGTTTGCGTGGGTTTCCTCCGGGTGCTCCGGTTTCCCCCACAAGTCTAAAGACATGCGCTATAGGTGAATTGGGTAAGCTAAATCGTCTGTAGTGTATGGGTGTTTCCCAGTGATGGCTTGCAGCTGGAAGGGCATCCGCTGCGCAAAACATTTGCTGGATAAGTTGGCGGTTCATTCCGCTGTGGCAACCCCAGATTAATAAAGGGACTAAAAAGAAAATAAATGAATGATTATTATCTTTAACATATTTAAGTGGCTTGAACATAAAACAATTAACTCAAGAATTGTGTTGTTTCAGCTCATTTTAAATAAGTAGTTTGAACACAACAAACAGCGGGGACGAAAGTAACATTTAATAAAAACCTAATTTTAAAGGAAAGGTTTTAGCAGAAATATATTTTGCTGTGGTCACTAACTCATAAGTGTGCTCTAGCAAAATCAGCTGTTATTTTGTATCGGTGTAGAACAATATAGCTTCACTTTAAACAAAAGTTGCTCATTGTTACTTTTGACTCCATCAGCAGGGACGAAAGTAACACACGGCTGGGTCAAAAGTAGCACAACAATATTAACTAGATTTACTGGCTTAATCTTGTTTATTTGAAATACATCTGACTATGACCTTGTTAATGTTCACTGCAAACATATTTTGTCCTTTATTTTTGCAAAAATCCTTTTAAATTTCAGCTCCATCAAATGCTTCAGAAGCAATCCAACAATGCAAAGTGTTAAAATTGTCTATAATCTTTTTCATTCATTCATTCATTTTCTTTTCGGCTTAGTCCCTTTATTAATCTGGGGTCGCCACAGCGGAATGAACCGCCAACTTATCCAGCATATGTTTTACGCAGCGGATGCCCTTCCAGCTGCAACATCCACACACACACTCATTCACACACATACACTACGGACAATTTAGCTTACCCAATTTACCTATACCGCATGTGTTTGGACTTGTGGGGGAAACCGGAGCACCCGGAGGAAACCCACGCCAACACGGGGAGAACATGCAAACTCCACACAGAAACGCCAACTGACCCAGCCGAGGCTTGAACCAGTGACCTTCTTGCTGTGAGGCGAACGTGCTACCCACTGCGCCACCATGAGGCCCCTTGATCTAAATATTGAGACTTTTAATTCTTAGCAGCGCACATCAAAGGTTTCGATATATATACAGTAGGAAAACTTAACTCAAATCTTTACTTAAAGAGACAGTTCGCCCCAAAAATGAACATTTTGCCTCCTTTACACATCCTTTACTTATTCCAAAACAGTTTGAGAGTTTTTGATCTTTTGAACTCAAAAGAAGATATTTTGAAGAATGCTGAAAACCTGTAACCATTGACTTCCATAGTATTTGTTTTTCCTACTATGAAAGTCAACATATACAGTTTTCAATATATTTTATTTAGTGTTAAACAGAACAAAAACTCAAATTGTTTTGGAACAAGTAAAGGATGAGTAGGGTGCCTTTAATATTCGAGTGATTTTTGCCATACAATATAATTCGATAATTTGACCTTTATCGACTAATTAGTACAAATTCATACGACTTCATTCATTCATTTTCCTTCAGCTTAGTCTCTTTAATTATCAGGGGTCGCCACAGCGGAATGAACCGCCAACTTATCCAGCATATGTTTTACACAGCGGATGCCCTTCCAGCTGCAACCCAGTACTGGGAAACACCCATACACTCTCACATTCACACTCATATACACTATGGCCAATTTAGCTTATTCAATTCACCTATAGCGCATGTCTTTGGACTGTGGGGGAAACCGGAGCACCCGGAGGAAACCCACGCCAACACGGGGAGAACATGCAGACTCCACACAGAAATGCCAACTGGCCCAGCCGGGACTCGAACCAATGAGACTCGAGTCAGTTCTTGCTGTGAGGCGACAGTGCTAATCACTGAGCCACCGCGCCGCCTTCATACGATCTCAGTCATAGAAAAACATACATTATTTAAAAGGAGGCGTGACACACAAAACCCCACCCCTTAACCCAACCATCATTGGGGGATGAACAAATCATACTAAAATATACAAATTAGATTGTACAAATTCATACAAATGGGCTGCACGATGGCGCAGTGGGTAGAACAATCGCCTCACAACAAGAAGGTCGCTGGTTCAAGCCCCGGCTGGGTCAGTTGGCATTTCTGTGTGGAGTTTGCATGTTCTACCCGTGTTTGCGTGGGTTTCCTCCGGGTGCTCCGGTTTCCCCCACAAGTCCAAAGACATGCGCTATAGGTGAATTGGGTAAGCTAAATTGTCCGTAGTGTATGTGTGTGAATGAGTGTTTATGGATGTTTCTCAGTGATGGGTTGCAGCTGGAAGGGCATCCGCTGTGTAAAACATATGCTGGATAAGTTGGTGGTTCATTCCACTGTGGTAACCCCAGATTAATAAAGGGACTAAGCTGAAAAGAAAATGAATGAATGAATGAAATTCATACAAATTAGCCACTTAATCAAAAAGTTACGAACTGGCGTTAGATAGCGTTGGCTATTCCCACAAATATACCCATCCAACAGGGTCACGAATGAGTCCTTACTGGGAAAAATGCTCACACAATCCGTTTGTGTTGGGACAACATGAAGGAATTAAATTAACTTATTGGTTTTTACAAATTTAGGTTGATTGAACAAAATAATGGGCGATGCGGTGGCACAGTGGGTAGCACGATCGCCTCACAGCAAGAAGGTCGCTGGTTCGAGCCTCGGCTGGATCAGTAGGCATTTCTGTGTGGAGTTTGCATGTTCTCCCCGTGTTGGCGTGGGTTTCCTCCGGGTGCTCCAGTTTCCCCCACAAGTCCAAAGACATGCGCTATAGGTGAATTGGGTAAGCTAAATTGGCCGTAGTGTATTAGTGTGTGTGTGTGAGTGTGTGTGTGAATGAGTGAGTGTGTATGGATGTTTCCCAGAGATGGGTTGCGGCTGGAAGGGCATCCGCTGTGTGAAACATATGCTGGATAGGTTGGCGGTTCATTCCGCTGTGGCGACCCCAGATTAATAAAGGGACTAAGCCGAAATGAAAATGAATGAATGAACAAAATAATTTATTTGTCCCCACAGAATTCTCAAGAATTGTGTTGTTTCAGCTCATTTTAAATAAGTAACTTGAACAAGCAGCAAACTATTGTGTTATTTTGAGTGTGACATTATTTTAATATACAATTCTTGCTATTAATAAACCAATATCCATGACTTTTGCCTCAATAAACTCCTAATTTGTTGCTTATTGACAGTTATTACGGTAGAAGTTCATTCAGGTTGTCTCAATACAAGTCAATTAAGTTAACTTAACAAATTTAATTGGATTGAACATAAAACAATTAAGTTGTCCCCCCCAAATCTCAAGAATTGTGTTGTTTCAGCTGATTTTAAATAAGTAGTTTGAACAAGCAGCAAACGTCATTCTTTGAGCTCTGTTTGTTCTCCTGACAGCAGCCTTAAATGAATACCCCTTAACCAGCCTGATGCGAATGACCAGTTTGGTACAAGGACTTAATGAAAACCTCAGCCCCGTCCCGCATGCAGGGGGTCTGAACACTTGGCCAAACACATGGCAGTCCTGGGGCGTCTGGGCTGATTCTGCTGTCACTGAAGGGGAAGAGAGAGCTGGAAGAATGAAGCCTTTTGTCTGGACTCATCATGAGGGTCTGTGTCATTCTGTGGGGGTTTTTATTTTCACTGAAAGACGAACATGTGACAGCTGTGGCAAAGGCTATATCAATGAACAGCAGAATCAGCTAGATCTGGAAAACAAATATAACAATTGCCTTTTAAACGATAAGGAGACTTACTGGAGCTTTCATTCATTCTGTTTTGCTTACATAAACGGTCTCTCAAATGTTTCGCCTAAGATGTCTTCGATAAAGTCAAATGGTTGTTATACTGCAAAATACATGATGCTTTAGAAGACTAGAAGAGTTCACACTCTAATTTGTTATTCTT
>CAIGQW010018986.1:0-10825 GCA_903798125.1 Danio choprae
TGTGTGTGTGTGTGTGTGTGTGTGTGTGTGTGTGTGTGTGTTTGTTAGAATAGTCTCTCAATTACTTTGAAGCTGCAAACATTTGGCTAACAGGAACTCTGCAGAAATAAGTGTAGTTGATAACTTGCTTAATTCCTGGGCCCTGAAACAACATTTTTAAGGATGTGTCCTCTCTTTACACTAGAGTCCACAGAGTAACGCACTATAGTTGTCTGTCTTTGTCATAGAGGACAAGACAATGCTCCCAAAGTTGTCTGGCACAGACCACAGTCCCGCTCCTATTGTAGACGGGTGTAAGTGATGGTTGGTGCAAATGCATGATGACATGAGCTGTATCTGAGCGCTCTGGAAGTGCTGCTTCTCCTCTGAGTATGGAAAAGGAGATCTGCATTATGCATGAGGTTTGCATCTGCTGACACACCAGCGCTTCGACCGCTTTCAACTTTGAAGCGAGCAGTGGGACTTGAGGAGACCGTATTTGCTCACAAAGTGTATTTCTGTCCCCTCAAAGTTAAACACAAATGTCTTAATCCACCAGAGAAAGAGAACAACGGGTACTTTATTCAAATGTGTAATCACTATCTCTGGTGCATCTCAAAAAACATTTATAAGTTAAGAAACACATATTGGGGTTTATTTTCAGCTACAGGCATTTTAACATCCAAAAAGATGTTATATGAAGGTCAAATGAAAGGTCATATAAAAAGATTCTGTAACTAAACCCAGCTTCAGAAGACACAACAGAAACATGTATTATTTTTATATATGAAGAGAATATCTGACCAAAAAACCTGCTTGTGTGAAAAACCTTTTTCGCCAGACTGCTTTATGAGATCAGGTCTTCACATCTTCTAGCACGTTTTTATTTCTGTAAAATTCAGCCTTTGTTTCAGATCAAGACTTTGAATAAAAAACAATGAAAAATTCATGAAAAAAAAAATTAAATATGGGGGGCGTCACGGTGGTGCAGTGGGTAGCACGATCGCCTCACAGCAAGAAGGTCGCTGGTTCAAGCCTCGACTGGGTCAGTTGTATGGAGTTTGCATGTTCTCCCCGTGTTTGTGTGGGTTTCCTCTGGGTGCTCCGGTTTCCCCTACAGTCCAAAGACATGCTGTATAATTGAATTGGCTAAGCTAAATTGTCCGTAGTGTATGTGTGTGAATGTAAGAGTGTATGGATGTTTTCCAGTGATGGGTTGCAGCTGAAAGGACATCTGCTGTGTAAAACATTCCGCTGTGGCGACCCCAGATTAATAAAGGGACTAAGCCGAAAAGAAAATGAATGAATGAATGAAATACGGGGGATTGATATTTTTAATTTTTGAAACTCACTGTCCCTCAATTTCAGAATTACTAGTTTACCAATGCGACAAGTATGAACATCAGTTTAATATTAATGTTATAATCTATTGAATTATTTTAACATTATTTCCATCCGACCATCTGACTCTTTTTGAATTTTGATGTCACAAATACAAACACAAACTAAAGTTTTTTTTAATTTATTTTATTTCATAATTGAGTATTAAAATGTATATAGATTTCAAAAACTTTATTTTTTGCTTTTATTTTTTATTTGTACACTTATTTTATTTGCTTGCACTGGTGGTGTATGAGAAGACCACCCCCCCCTATCCAAAATGTGTAATGCGCTTTGAGTACCCAGAAAAGCACTATGTAAATGTAAATACTTATTATTATTACTTTATTCAAGATCAAGCAAATTTATATAAATGCAAATAAAACACTGTTAAGGGCTAGTTAAACAAACTAGCTAACTAGCCCTTAACAGTGTTTTATTTGCATTTATATTTGGTAGATGCTTTTAAAACTTTATATTTAATATATAATATAACACTTGTAGGGGTGCTAGAGCCATGCTACAGTACATACATTTGAACGTCATAAAAGAAACAGCACTATAGTTTATTCATTCATTCATTCATTGTCTTTTCGGCTTAGTCCCTTTATTATTCTGGGGTCGCCACAGCGGAATGAACCACCAACTTATCCAGCATATGTTTTACGCAGCGGATGCCCTTTCAGCTGCAACCCATCACTGGGAAACATCCATCACTGGGAAACATCCATACACACCCATTCACACTCACACACTACCGCAATTTAGCTTACCCAATTCACCTGTACTGCATGTCTTTGGACTTGTGGGGTAAATCGGAGCACCCGGAGGAAACCCACGCAAACACGGGGAGAACATGCAAACTCCCCACAGAAACGTCAACTGACCCAGCCGGGGCTCAAACCAGCGACCTTCTTGCTGTGAGGCGATTGTGCTATGCACTGCGCCACCGTGCTGCCCCACTATAGTTTAAACAAAGATAATTTGTTTAAATACATTTTAATTACATAATTGTATTAATAATCATATATCATCATATACTATCATATCATATATTATTAATAGCTTACTGCTTTCATCTGATATTTATGTGACTATAATAATATGATTTAAGGGGATTTAAAGTTAATTCAACGCATGTCAATCTGACCGAGTTTATAGCCCAAAAGTCCAGTGTCAGGAAATATTAAACTTCAGCAGTGTGGCGAAAAAATAACCACCACCTATCTTCCTCAAAAATAATAAAAAAGTAACTGAAAGATTCTGACATCAATCTCTTTCATAATCTCCAGCTCGGCAGGAGTTCATTACCATATTAATTGTCAGATTAGAGAGCGGGTCTTAACACATGCTGTAAAAAATGCTGGAATGATAACTCATTTTATGACACGCTCTTAATTACACAGAAGCACGTCGCGTCCCAACACTGAAAGACCCAATCTATCCACGTCCACATTCAACACCATTTCTCACTTCAGCACAAACATACTCACTAAACATCCTACAGGCTTTCAGCTCATTATTGGTTAAAGGTGACGTCAGAATAAATTAGCACTTTTTTCTTTAGTTAGGTTTCTGTTGTGTGTGCTAGTTCGGACAAGTTGAAAAAAAAACATGCAGCTTTTTTTTTTTATAAACTGAGTGTATTGACCATGTTCTTCACTTATAAACGCGCACAGCCATTGGAATCTTTTTGGCTTGAGACTTCCGGTCTCATTCACTTACATTCATTTTTAGATGTTAAAAACAACTCATTTTGCTCCATGATGTTGCAAACTGATATTTTTTTATTATATTATTCTACTTTTTATGTATAGTCATGAAGACACTTGTTTGTAGAGCGAGTAATAGTCATTTCTCCCATAGGCGACTCAAACAGAAACAATTGCAAAAACGAGCACACTTCCGCATCACTGAATAAGGTAAATTCATATGTCATAGTTGACCTGTTTGAATTTTGTGCCAGTTTATATGTAACCAGCCCACACCCAAACAAACTGCTGACTCCGCCCTCTTCCCTCTTCTTTTTATAAACAGATAGCAAACCGGCTAATGATCCTTTTCATTTCTCTTTGACCCTGGCATGTAGTCTGCTCTGTATTCGGAAGTAACTTTAAAGACTCACAAGTGTCCTTGCACAGAATCCCAGCAGATTTATTTTATATATGAAGGGAATATCTGTGCAAAAAAACTGCTTGTGCGTGTAAAACAATTTTTTGCCAGGCTGTTTTATGAGACACATCAAAACTGCATTTAAAAGATGCAGCTGTACCTACACTTTGTCTAAAAGATGTAAGCAATTTTTATATATACTGTATATAAGCCATGTCTGTTCATTTGGATACAGTTAGCAAAAGCCAGTGTCAGTTCACTCATGTTTAGAATCAGATCATCATCCTCTTATTTGCAGAGCTGTGTTTGTCAGTGCGATGTTGTTGATTTACACAGTATCCACCTCAGAAACCGCAGCTTACCATTTGTTAAACTCTAGTTTCATATGTATATATGTTTGTTTTAATGCATTTTACATTGATAATGTCAGGTTGTAATGTCAAGCAATGATATATTATATGTAACGGAAGCCAGCTAGCGAAGTGCTATGCAAGTAAACCTTACTCCTCTGACCTCAAAAAGGTGCTCTAGCGACAGATGCTAGGGCCATGGTCTCTAGCCTCCTTGTTAGAGCAACCGACTACCATGCAAAGGATTGCTGGTTCGGTGCAGTAGGACCGGTGGGTTACAATCGCCAGTTCGATCCCAGCTCAGACCGGGTTGTGTGCAGTAGGACCAGAGGGTTACATATATATGCAACGAATATACATGCAGGAAACCGTCTGTTGTAGTCTTACATTTTTGTCATCATCATGTGAAAACAGCTTCAAATACTCCATGTCAGTTATACAGACAAAAACAACAGCAGCTCATTAGCATTTAAAGATATATGAGGCAAAATAGCTCACTGTGGACTGAGGTGTTTTTGAAAAGGCTGTTTATTTACACTACCATTGAAAAATGTAACCAAAGAAGGTTGTAGACTTTTCATTAAGACCCTAAAGAGTCATAATAACTTGTGTAAAACAGGATGTCACCTTTAAGTGAACTCAAAAGTAAACACATCCACATCTTACAACAGGCTAAAGTCAGGTTTATCCGCAATTAATGGAAAAGTCTTCCAGTAAAACAGGACCAAGTTCCTTAGTTCTTCATAATGCACGTTTTGAGACATTTATCAACCGTTTGTTTAAGCTTTGCTGAATTTAGAGAAGTTTGTTACAGGCCATATCAAGCAGACTGTTGCATGTTTCAGTGTTTTGAAGGCCGATACGAAGGACAACCACAACTGAAGTTAAAGTGACTAAGCTGAAAAGCTCAAAACATAACAGCAGGTCAGTTAAAATTCATCCATGTCACACAACAGAGAGTGAAATACCAAGTGAGAAGTAGATACTAGTGAGAGTTTTGTGTAAATGTGTGCACTCTATATGATCAACTGACAATTATTCCTCTTAATTTACAATTTATCTAATTAGTTTGACTTCTAGTCAAACTTCTAGTTTAGTTAGCTCTTCCAGATTTAATATAATAATGTCATTTACAGCATTTTCTTTGGCATAAAATAAAGTTGTTTCCAAGTTTTCAGACATGTTTATTTTCATTTTAGACAATATTTTTAGCTAAGAAATCACTATCACAACAAATGAAAACATGATCTATTCTGAATGAGATGCTTCCAGCTAAAGCGCCTAGAAATTCATATGGGTTTCAAGCAACAAACTACATTGAAAGTAATATACAGCTCATATATGTTAAATAACAGTTATCCACAACTCATGATTTGGGTGTGTTTATCATTTATTTAGACATTTGAATTGCATAATGGGACATTGATCTCATAACAACTTATATGATGAAGATTTTATACTGAAAAATTGATGTTGAAAATGTCACATATTACAGTTTAAAAGTGATTTTTATTGACATTTTAGTAGTTTGAAGCAATGTATTGTATAAAATACGTATAAATAAATCTGTAACAGAAATCATACTAGTAGCTCATTACCTGATTTTTGTATTGTAATTCACATGACCAACCCAGACTATGCATTTTAGTATATATTTATTCTACAAAAAATGTCAATAAGAGTCACTGTAAAAACATACACGTCCCACAATGCAATTTGAAAGTGTTAATAAATGGAAAGCACCCATGAATCACGAAAAAGGGCACTTTTTACAGTGTATGTATATACTTTGTGACTTTTATTTGACATAAACACCAAATTGGGACAACTCATCTGTTATCCCCAGGTCAGCCTCAAAAATGCCTGCATCAATGCAGTTTCAGAACACTAGCTGTCTTCAGCACTAGCTGTCATCCTGACAGTAGTTTTTTAATGCCAAAAGATGGTTTGTGCTGGTGCAAGTAAAACTGGCCCAATATATGGATGGCTATTACGATCGACTACCTCTGTTTACTGGCATAGCTGACTCTGCTGTTCCGGTCATGCTGATGAACACTGTATAGATGCAAAGTCATATTAATGTGCTCTTGTTTTGATTATAGAAATGTTATCAAACATACACATTTTGCTATGTTGGCTGCTTGGTGTTATAAACTATATATTGTATACTGTTTACAGCTAAGGGTGGCGAGGTGGCACAGTGGATAGCACTGTCGCCTCACAGCAAGAAGGTCGCTGGTTCGAGCTTCGGCTGAGTCAGTAGGCATTTCTGTTTGGAGTTTGCATGTTCTCCCTGTGTTCGCGTGGGTTTCCCCCACAGTCCAAAGACATGGCTATAGGTGAATTGGGTAAGCAAAAAAAATGTCCGTATTGTATATGTGTGAATGAGAGTGTATGGGTGTTTTCCAGTGATGGGTTGCAGCTGGAGGGGAACCCGCTGCGTAAAACATATGCTGGATAAGTTGGTGGTTAATTCCGCTGTGGCGACCCCTGATGGACTAAGCCAAAAAGAAAATGAATGAATGAATGAATGTTTACAGCTATTGGAAAAGCCTTTTCAGTTTCTCTGGATATTTAATTGATTTTCATGTGTCGTGCACAATATTGATGATATTTCTTCTAAATTTAAAATAAAAATATTGTTATTTAGAGCATACAAATTGGTCAGAATAACTATTAAATAATTTTTTTTTCAGATATGTCCATATTTTAATTTTACCAATTTTTTTGGAAAGATTTTTGGAAATCACCAAGCGACCCCCCTCTCATTGTCCTGCAACCCTTCCACTTTGGGAACCACTGCTCTAAATGACAATGTTTTGTTCTAAATATAAAAGAAATGCTATCAGACCCTTATGGAATAAAGCACTAACCTGCACTAAAAGCATTAAAGAAGCATTTTCTTGTAAAAAATATAGTTTTGTATGATGATGATAATAATAAGTCAAAATTAAAAAGGAAAAAAGGAAAATAATTTGACAGTGGGGTAAGTAAAAAATCTCATTTCAAACTGAAAACTAAATTTGTTTACTCTGAAAACAAAATAATATTTTTTACTTGTGTAGAAATTGCTTTATATATTTAGACTACAAACAAGACAAAAACTAAGTAAATAAAGCATTTATTCGCAGTGTAAATCCATTATAACCACAACAAACTCAATAGCTGTATATGATACAGTATATGTGCATTTTATTATTTGCCAACACCCTATACAGCACAATAATTAAGTTTACACAAGACAGCACACACTGCATGACGATCAATTGGAGTTCAATGTGAGCCTGATCTGACTGACAAATCCAGCGAGGCATCTCCTCTGCGTGTCTCTCCAGGCTAGATAAACAGATGTTGATGTAGCTTATCAGTGAATACGCCCGGCCGTTCCTGAGCCCTGTGCCAGGAACAAGAGAGAGACAGAGACGTGCCACAGGCTAAATATACTGGGAAAAGGCCAGGCTAAAAGACGGTCCCTAAAACACCACTAAAATTCACACTCAGCCTGCATGTTAAATATTTACCTCTGCCTTACTTTCCCAAATTCGAGAATGATGTAAGGAAGGATCACTGTTTGGCACCGGCACAAACAAATCAAACACGTTTCAACTTTAAAAAATGGATGTGCACACAAGCGCGGCTAGACACTTTCACAAACACAAACGTCTCCAAGGCTGATATTTTAGTTTGCTGAGCTTTAGACTTGCACATCAGGAAGTCATTAAAATGGATGGGTTTAGGGTGACCTGTAACTTTGGGGTGAACGAGCAGTCCTTGGAAGGAAAGGAGAGATTGAGACAATCAAGTCTGAATGACAGCGAGGCACTTGCTGTGTTGTTTTCGGAAAGAGGTTGGAAGGAACAGGCCAGCCAGTGTTCTCATTAGGGCCCAAAGTGCCATAAAGAAGGAGAGATGCATTGTGAGCTGAAAGAAGAGCGAGAAACTAAAAAAGCTTTTGTGCAAATTTTGCAGAGGAAAAAGGTGAAGAATCAAAATGCTTAAACAGGCTTCGCTCCAAAAACAGGGTTCCTACACCTTTTCCAAAGTGAAATTAAAGCACTTTCCAGGTGCCTTTTCAAACTTCACCAGCACTTTACAAGTGTGACAAAGTACATATTTACATACATATACATACTTCATCACATTATATCAGATGTCGTTATTCTAAGAAAAATTTTTAATGACATGTTTGCCCAATGCCAACATTGAATTATTGTCATTTACTTTCTTAAATTGAGCAAATATCGTTAGTTCAGGCGGACATGTCAGTCAAGCTTGTATCAGCTGACAGTCAGCTGTTCATGACACGTACCAATCAAGTTCTGACATCTGTCACAGCGGGTTATTTAAATCATACATCCATTCTCTATTCAGCGTTTGGCTGCTGAACAATTCTACACTCCCTCCACCATCCCCAACACCTTAAAGCTCATTAGATTAGATCATTAGTACATTAGATCAAAATAAGTCGAAATGGTTTATGAAGTAGAGTTCTGTTCTGTTACCCTCATGGAGGGTTGACTTTCTGCTGCTCTACCAGGTCTGTCTATCCATGCCTGCATGGATGAGCACATAGGGTTTTGCCTAGAACAGAACCGTCCCACCAACACTAACTGCATGCTTAATATAGCTATATATATTTGACGAAAGTGATCCTGACTGAAATGTCAGTTACTCATCTGCATCTTTCTTCCTAAATTGATATTTACTTTATTGATATTTTACTGATATTTATTTTTCACTCATGAAACAGTAATCTTGTATCAGTAGTTTAATATCATATTGTTATAAAAACACTTTATCCAAAATCTAAGCACTTTTGAAACCTTGAAAACACCAAATTAAAATTCAAGCATTTTCAAGGATTTCCAAAAACTGGTTTGCTAAACATTTTAAGGCAGTATTTTCCAACCCAGTGTACTAAGACAAACCTATATTAGTAAATCTAAAGTACCTCTTCATCACTATCAAATCATGAATAGGTTCCTTTTATAAGAATAAGTCCTCATGAACATCTTTCCCCACTTTTCAGAGAAAAGGCTTAAAGTTAGTCCTAGATTAAATTGCATGTATGAGCTATCTCAGCAAAAAATGTGAAGTGCGAAGTGAAGTGAAGGGACATGAACAAAAAATAATTCAGTGCTATAGAATAGCTTCAAAATTTGCACCAGCAATGTTTTACTATGTAATACCTAATGAAAATACCTAATTTAGTGAAGGCCTATTCCTAGCTCAAGCTAAGCCCTGTTTGTGAAACAGGCCCATAATGTTCTTACTTACTGCAGGTACACACCCATATGAAAATTGTGTCTGATACTGATGACTCTTTATATTTGTAAGCCAGTAACTTATACTGTATATAGGGCAATAGTTACAAATTGTGAACAATGCACTTTGCTCCGCATAGCTTGCTCCAGTCCAGAAACGCCATAACATAGCGAATGAGTAATTCATAAAATACATTCCAATCTTTTGCAAACTTTCAAATATTCTTAAATAGTAAAATAAACTCTAGAAACCGTTTACTCCTTTTAGGCTGACAGAAGTATTACACATTGTCATGCATACAGATTATATGATATCATTACAATATAGCCAATTTCAGATAAATTATCTTGAAACACCCTTAGGCCATTTAAGGACCTGTTGTTTGCTTTGTTCTAAAATAGAGACTTCATTTGTTTCAATGCTACATTTTTGATTGGTTTCTCACACCAAAATAGTCATGGTATATGTGAGTGGTATACAGTATATATTGTAATATACAGTGCATAGGCTTAATATACAAAACACTCCTCTTTGTGTTATTTTTTCAAGCTAACAAGTTTTGAATAATGATCAGCTTTCCCGAGGTAAAAGTAATGGTAATAACTTACAAGATGTTTTATTGATGTCCTCATCCTTGTAATACATTGTTTTATTTTATTTCCATTTATCTGGCTTGTTTGTTTTGTAATGTTTTTATCTTGGGCGGCACGGTGGCTCATTGGTTAGCACTGACAGCAAGAAGGTCTCTGGCTCCCGGCTGGGTCAGTCCTGGCTGGGTCAGTTGGCATTTCTGTGTGGAGTTTGCATGTTCTCCTCGTGTTTGAGTGGGTTTCCTCCGGGTGCTCTGGTTTCACCCACAATCCAAAGACATGCACTATAGGTGAATTGAATAAACTAAATTGACGGTAGTGTATGAGTCTGTGTGTGAATGGGTGTTTCCCAGTACTGGGTTGAGACTGGAAGGGCATCCGCTGCGTAAAACATATGCTTGAATAGTTGTCGGTTTATTCCACTGTGGCGACCTCTGAAATAGAGACTAGGCCAAAGGAAAATGAATAAATGAATGTTTTTATCTTGTTATAATTATTGTAAATTACATTTGCGTCTGACTTCATCCCCTCTGCACTCTCTATCACTGACACCGAAACCAGCTTCATGCAATTGGATGATCATTATGTTCCTCAGTATATACTATGACTTGACTGGCTAACACTATACCATTGATTAGGCTATTGTCATGTGACAGAAGACTATTACCAGCTATTAGCGATTAAGAATGTTTAGGAAAAGTAAACTACAGGAGGAACATGTTTTTTTTTTTATTTCATAACAAGTTCGGATGCCAAAAATAGAGCTGAAATATGGGACTGTCCCAAGAAAAATGGGACGTCTTGACGCCCTAATTAGGTGGATATTTACCTACAATCCACAAAAAACAAAAGGTCTTTTCCATCAAGCCAAGCTGACCTATTTCAGATGATCTCAGATGGATTCTTTTGGTGAGTATCTGATTGCAATGTTTAAACTAAAGATTTAACAATTCTGAAACAAACAAATTAGATATGAAAATGCTCTTAATCAGTTCACACACACACACACACACACACACACACACACACACACACACACACACACACACACACACACACACACACACACACACACACACACACACACACACACACACACACACACACACACACACACACACACACACACACACACACACACACACACAC
>CAIGQW010019025.1:0-10238 GCA_903798125.1 Danio choprae
ATATATATATATATATATAGGATACTTACTACTGATTACAGAACTGTGCTTCTCTGAGAAGGTGTGCATGACAATTGCAGCTTTGACTTTCAATTTATCATGTTACCCTACAAAAAAAACACTAATGGGCGGTCAACTCACACATATTTTATCTCTATGTACAGTATACATTTTACATAGCAGATCACTCTGGAACAAGCTAGGGTTAAGTGTGTGTTCCTGTTGAGTGATCCAAGTTAATAAGCTCGATTCCCAGGGAACGCAGAAACTGATAAAAATGCACTGAAATGCATAAGGTTTCTTTGCATAAACCCCTTCTGCCAAATGCATAAATGCAAGTGCCATACCCAAGAGTATAAACGCAGAGTCCAAAAGCTGAAACACTTCTAAATTTTGCACGTCTGCTCTCTGCATAATGCTTGCACGCATATTATATTTAACAGGTATCTTCTTGGGTCTTGTTCTCCCTCCCAAGCTGCTTCTTGCATTGGAGATGTATAGCTTAATCCTAGTCTAATCCCTTTATGCATTCTCCAGTCCTAAACTAATACGCCCAGCGGGGTCCCCTTAGTGTGCGGTCCAAGTGGGCAGAAGTTAGATGCCACTATCTTAGTACTTAAGAGCATTACCACTGCCTTGATTTAATTTATCCCTCCCATTCTCCTCCCCGCAATCTCCCTCTCTTGAGCTCTTACCGTCTGTATATACTCAATCCCCCTGTCTGTTTCCTTTAATATGCACAGCATTACAATATCTAAGATGTCCAGCTGGGAGGAAAAAAAAAATACATGCAGACAGCAAAATAGGACTCTAGAAACTCGCAAAATAGGACTCTAGAAAACATAAAACTGTCATGGTACAACAAGAGTCAAAGAATTCTAGAAATCACAAGAGAAAACGGCAAACATACTGAACTTCTAGACTTCTTCCACAAGTCGCTCTAGTGTTATTGTGACCTTTTTGAGCAATACTAGAAGAAATTATAGAGATTACATTGAAACCATTCAATCTAGACATTACAAAACCATCAAGATTGGTAAGAAAAGTCTTCAATCTGGAGAAATCAAATCATAAAAGGCAAGAACCATCATTTTAGACACTTGAAGACCATTGGATTCAGGGGTAGACGAATCTTTAGAAAGATTCATCTAAAAGAAGCCTTTGTGCAAAGCTATTTATGAGCAATATTTTTTCTGTTCCTGCTATGGATGTCAACCGGTGAACATTCAACAAAAGAAAGAAATTCATAAAAGTTTAGAACCACTTGAGTGTGAGTAACTGGTGAGTAATATTTTATTTTTGGGTGAACTATCCATTTAATAATTAGAGTTGACATCTTCATTTTTTCTGCTCGCTACTTAAAGTACAGAAGATCACATTTGCAGGTAGGAATGTTACCATGACAGGCTGCCTTTATTTATTTCTGCTTGTTCTCTCTCTTTCTTACAGTTAACATCTACATATCTCACCAAGCTTGTTGGGTGTGTTATAGAGGTGTCTTTCCTATCAGCGGAGAAGGGTTGTTTTATCAGTGCTTTAAAAACATGCACCCAGAGCTCTTAACACCGAGAGCAATCTCATCTAATATCTGCAGCTTCCTGCACCTCCACGCCAATCATTATTATCACCAAATCACAACACGCAGACACACACACACCTTTCACTTCTCTTTTTTTGTTTTTTTTTTGTTTACTAAGCTTACTAAGGCTGCATTTGTATGATCAAAAACTAATAAAAACCACTAATAATATTATTCTTATCGAATGCTGTTTAAGATTTAATTTATTCCTATGAGTCAGAGCTGAATTTTCGGTACTACACGATCCTATAGAAATCATTCTAATAGTCAATCTTTCATAATTAGAGGTTCAATAGTGCTTAAATCTTTTTGTAATTTTTATAAAAGGCCAAAGTCACTTTTTTGCACTAAAAGTGATCGGGCAGACCAAACCATAAGTCGTAGAGATGTAAAACTTTGCCAGATGGTATTACCCTACCTGTCTGCAATGTCACTGAGGCTCGAACCAATCAGCCTGATGGTGGTGCTACAGCAGCCCAAAACACAATCGCTCATAACTCTGAAACTGCTGGCCACATATCATTATATGCCTTCTATTGTTGGAATCCTTGAGTCAAGCCCTACAAGCCATGCTTCAGATCCGGCCATCACCCTTTTGACATTTTTGTACATTTTGCATTTTTTACTTTTGCAACAAAAAATAGTTTTTTTGCCCAATTTGAACCAAAGTAGCACAGTCAAAAGTTATCAAAAACAGTAGACATTTACAATGAGGTTTGCCAAACTCTTGAACAGAATGAAATACTGTCACCAAACGTGTGATATGTATGTATGAGCTCCATCTGAGGTCACTGCTAAGAAAAAAAAAGTTGCATGGTTTAGCTATATGGTGGTGCTACAACACACACAAAAAATTGAAAGCAGCTTTGACTGAGGCACAGCTGGTCCAACTAAAGTCATAGTCGCACTTGACTTTCATACTCATGCGAATGTTGCAGACTGGAAACGAAAGCTTGTGTGACAAGGTTTCTATGATGCTGGGCTCCAAAGTTCAAGTTTGGTGAAATCTAACCTGTGAAATCACATCACATGATTGCGTGAGACCAATAGTAGGGCTGCATGATACTGGAGAAATACACGAGCAATGGGATAACAATATTTCTAACGATGTAACATTTCCCTAGAAAAATGCTATTTTTATTAGCTATGTTCTTAACTTATCTATTTAAAGATATTCTAATAAACAAAATAGATATTTTCAGATCTAGTTAGTTATAATTCAGACTAAATAAAACTGTCAAGGTGCAAACATTTAGTCTTTCTTTCATTTACATTTAGCAGATATTCCGACTCTGATTGTTATTGGCTGTTGTCATTTTCCTTTCAGCATCTTGAATCATACCATAAGTATTGATTTTCAGCTCTGGGTTCAGCATTGCGCCGCTCCAGCCAATAGCAGAACAGTAACTACCGGGGAGGCAGGAATAAAGATAGTAAGGCCCTATCTGATTGGTCAAATTTAGATAAACAACCAATGCATAAACCATATGTAATTTATCACATGTCTGCGATACGTATATTGCATATACCATTATCGCGGTAACGATACTTTTGTAATATATTGTGCAGCCTTAACCAAAATATCAAAACGTGACCTCTTTGTACAAATATTTAAAACAGAGCAATCACTCGTTGTATCTATGTCTAATCATCTTGTTTCATCTCGCCCCATTTTTAATTTTTTTTTCACACCGGATGACAGAATTTACATGCTCAAACTCTTGTGAAACTGTGGCCTAACTCAAAAATCGGTATGTAGAGTCTTTGTCCAAGGTGGCATCGCATGGCAATACTGCATTTTACGTAAGCAACTGTATATAGTAAAACATTTTGCTAATCGTTTCTTTGCAAAAAAATACTTTGGTAAAACCGGGGAGTGCATATAACACAGTACTAAAGAAGCATGACAATGTTTAACATCTTGTGACATCGAAAACTGGAGTATGGCGATGAAAAAAGAATTCAGCTTTAAATCATAGGAATAAATTACATTTAAAACTCTATTCAACAAAAAGCAGTTTCTTCATATTGTAAAAATATTTTACAATTTTACAGAATTTTTGATCAAATAAATGCAGGCTTAGTGAGCAGAAAGCCTTTTAAAAAAAACATACGTTCCATACACCTAACCTTTAGGTAATGTACAAACTTTATACCTATAGATGTCTTCACCATGGTACTATTTTCAGTTTAATACATTCTAGTCCAATTATCCTGATACAGAACACAGGCTGTGAAAAATCAATATGGAGCACTCGAAAGCCATTAGATTCCAGCTAGTGAAGGAATGACAGATCAGATGAGAAGAAAGACTCTTTCCATCTGCTTTTTTCTGAACCGCTGATTTGGAGTGTTACTGTGATAAGGAGTACTTTTCCTTTCTTTTCATTTCTCTACTTCATTGTCTCTTTTATGGCTGCTGTTCTCAGGGAAACGGAAAACCATTACCTGGATGCTGGGTTTAAAAACAATACTTACAGGAATGGTTAAGCGGAGGATGAAAACATGCTATTTGTGAGTCTATCATGGAATTTGTGAAATACAAAAAGAAAGAAAATTTGAAACTTCCGTTGCTATTTTCCTCCTCAACAACAAAACAAAACAAAAGAAAGACAAATTTTTAAAAAGAACAGAACAAAATATAATATAAATAATAAAGATGATAAAATAAAATTATATTAATAAAATTAAGTTAATAGGATGAATAATATTAATAATAATAATAATGTAATATAATTAAATAAATATAATTTAACAAATTATTGATTAAAATTATTCAACAAAATTCTTATTTCTGAATTTTTACAAACATGAGTTTAAAACTATTTTATTATTAATTTATTTCATTATATTTTATTAAATAAATAAATGTACAAATAAAAAAGAAAAAGAAAAGAAAATAGCATAAAAGAACAAATATGATAAAATTACTTATAAAAAATAGCCCATAAATTATATAAAACATGAGAACATTATAAGAATTAAACAATATATAAAAAGTAGAATTCATAAAATAAACATTCAATACTAAAAAATTTTTGCCAAAATTAAAATAAATAATAAAATAAATAGTAAAATAACTTAAAAATAAAATATAAACATGAACAAAAAAGTAATAATACAGTAAAAATTAACGCAACAAAAAAGCAATTAAAACAAAACAAAATAAACAATGTTAAAAAAAATGTAAATATATATTACAAAAATAAATAAATATTAAAAACAATAAATAAATAAATAAAATGCAAATGGTAAAGCTTCCTTTGTGCAAGCAGATTTAAACTTAGCACAACAAAACATTGGTTCGATTTCATAAACCAATAAGACCGAATGTACACTACACATTTTATTTTTTTCTTCCAAGTAATCGGATTTGATAACATTTAAGCAATAACATCCGAACATAGTTTCCCTTATGTCTTATTAAAATAACACAAGAAAACCGAAAACACAACTGTGACACTATTATATTCAAACACGCCACTACGACGTTTTCATCGATATCAATTTACTCCAACATGGCTGTAATCACATTTACATTAATAAAACCGCGGAGGCTCGACTCTTATTTTTATTCCAAAATGCGTCAGAAAAAAACTGGCCATTTAAAAATAAATAAATAAATAAATTGCAGCACACTTTCATATTCCATTGATTTTGGCAAATGATCTCAAGCATGATAAAAACAGCCTCGCGGGTGAATTTTTTTCCAGCTGCTTTTCACATTATTGAACAGAGCCATGAACCGAGGAAAATGACCAAACACTGTCAACGGGGACGATTTGAGTCCGAAACCCCCACTGAAAACACAGAAAGCAGCAAATTGCTCCTGAACGAATGCAGACGCACAACAGGAACCACGGTAAACAGTCCAAACACCCAGCAAAAACATGGATTTAGAGGCGCTGTTTATGAAACCAGCTGGGGAGAAAGTGTGTGTTCATTCATTTCACATGGAGAAGCCCCAAGAGGTTGCCAGATTTGCTCCTTTTTCAGTTTTAGCAGCTTTAGAGACTAAATAATAAACTAAAATTTATTTAAAATGTTCATTCATTCATTTTCATTTCGGCTTAGTCCCTTTATTAATCCGGGGTCGCCACAGCGGAATGAACCGCCAACTTATGCAACATATGTTTTAGGCAGCCGATGCTCTTCCAGCTGCAACCCATCACTGGGAAACATCCATGCACACCCATATACTACGGAAAATTTAGCTTACCTATGGACAATTTAGCTTACAATTTAGCAATTCACCTATACCGCATGTCTTTGGACTTGTGGGGGAAACCGGAGCACCCAGACGAAACCCACACGAACACAAGGAGAACATGCAAACTCCACACAGAAATGCAAACTGACCCAGCCGAGGCTCGAACCAGCGACCTTCTTGCTGTGAGGCGATTGTGCTACCCACTGCGCCACCGTGAGGCCCCTGAATTAAAATGTTTTTTGTTTTTTGTTAAATCAAATAAACTCAAATAGAATGTAAAATAAAACAAAACTATTAAAATTGAATAAAAATAAAATACAATGAATGAATGAGTAAATAAAGCAAAAGAAAAATAAACACAAAATACAATAAAAAATCTAATATAATAGTATGATAAAAACAAAATAAAACTAAATAAAAATTTTAATTAAACAAGTAATACAAAAACAAACAAACATATAAATAAACTAAATATTAATTAAATAAATGTCTATTACTTCGTTTCAAATGCAGGCAAATGTGAAAACAATTGTATATAATAAAACAAAACTACTAAAATATTGTAAAATAAAATACAATTGAAATAAACTAATGACTAAAAAATTAAATAAATAAAAATACAATACAGATAGAATTTAATATTACAATAAAAACAAAGGTATGACAAAGTAATAAGCAAAAATGAATTAAACTAAAAGCAGCACGGTGGCGCAGTGGGTAGCACATTCGCCTCACAGCAAGAAGGTCGCTGGTTCGAGTCTCGGCTGGGTCAGTTGGCATTTCTGTGTGGAGTTTGCATGTTCTCCCCGTGTTTGCGTGGGTTTCCTCCGGTTTCCCCCACAAGTCCAAAGACATGCGGTACAGGTGAATTGGGTAAGCTAAAAATTGTCCGTAGTGTATGAGTGTGTATGGATGTTTGGATTGAGTTATATGGATGTTTCCCAGTGATGGGTTGCAGCTGGAAGGGATAAAACATATGCTGGATAAGTTGGTGGTTCATTCCGCTGTGGCGACCCCAGATTAATAAAGGGACTAAGCCGAAAAGAAAATGAATGAATGAATGAATTAAACTAAAAATACGATAAAGATAAAATTGAATAGTATGATAAAAATAAAATAATAATAATTAAATTGCACAAGTAATACAAAAAAACAAACAAATGAACAAATTAATTAAATAAGTGTTTGTTAATTTCACATGCAACAAAATGTGAAAAAATACAATAAAATAGTATATAATAAAACAAAACTACTAAAATATTATAAAACTAGACTAAAAAGTAACATAAATAAAAATACAATAAAACAAAAGTATGATATAACAATGTAAAGTAAATAAATAAAATAACAATGAACCAAAAAATAATACAAATATAAACATGTATATTTATTCATTTAACATAGCAAATGTGTGGAAAAAAGCAAGGAAGTTGCCAGAGTTTCTCTTTTCTCAAGCAAAATAATTAAATTAAAATAAGGTTGTAATAAAAATATTATGATAAAAAACAACCAAGTTTAAAATGCAATAATAATACAAAGAATAAAATGCCAGAACCTCACAAGTGGTTTTAGAAACAAGGGAGCCAAAATCACTGATTATTTTGGCCAGCGTCCCGAAGATGATCTAGGGTAGTGAAAGCTATTTGTGGACCTTCTGATTTGAATGGATGAAGTAAACAAAATGACCTGGTGAGCATCTGAGGCCCGACAGCAGGAGACTGAAAACAGGAAAATAAAGCAGCAGCAGCCCATTAAACAGGCTGAACAGCAGGATCCTCTCGTTAGCGTTCTTAACTAATGTGTGCAGAAGACGAGGAGGCTGTGAACATAGCTAAACTTCTTGTTTGCTCTTGTTTTTAAGCAAGCAAAATAAACTATAAATAAATGCACTCTTATTTAGATTTTAAAAAGTCACAGCATTTAAAGAGATTCTATAGAGTTTAACTTAAATGTTTGCAAAAATATTTTTCAAACCTGGAAAAAAGAAATGTTTACACAAAGTTGGCATAAAAATAAATAAATAAATAAAGGGCTGCACGGTGGCGCAGTGAGTAGCACGATCGCCTCACAGCAAGAAGGTCGCTGGTTCGAGCCTCAGCTGGGTCAGTTGGCGTTTCTGTGTGGAGTTTGCATGTTCTCCCCGTGTTGGCGTGGGTTTCCTCCGGGTGCTCCGGTTTCCCCCACAAGTCCAAAGACATGCAGTATAGGTGAATTGGGTAGGCTAAATTGTCCGTAGTGTATGTGTGTGAATGAGTGTGTGTGGATGTTTCCCAGAGATGGGTTGCGGCTGGAAGGGCATCCTCTGCGTAAAACATATGCTGGATAAGTTGGCGGTTCATTCCGCTGTGGCGACCCCAGATTAATAAAGGGACTAAGCCGAAAGGAAATGAATGAATGAATGAATAAATAAATAAATAAATAAATAAATAAATAAATAAATAAATAAATAAAAGTTCAAATAAAAAACAATAATAAACTTTAAACTTTAAACTTGGCTGATGTTTGTGATTTTCTTTTTATATTTTGAATGATTGATTGATTGATTGATTGATTGATTGAAGTATTCATCATGCAAAATAAAAATATAAATATTAAATATAAAAAATTTTGTTAAAATTGTAAAACAAATTCTGCTGATATTCAAATAAATAATGTTTGCAGAATGAAAGAATCTAATTTTTTTTAGGTTTTGATCTTAAAAAGTAAAAATGTGATAATTTTTTGTTATCAATCTGCTTTGAAAAAAAAACTGCTTAAAAAATGAAATCATTACACAAAAGTGAGAGTAAAAATTGTGAAAATTTTGTGAAATATATTGAAGGATTGATCAATTGATTTAGTTATTGATTGCTTAATTACATGTTAAATAACCAACTAGTTTAACCAAATAGAACCAACATTTTAGTACAAATAATATAAATATTTAGACAAGAGATAACATTTGTGAATAAAATTGACAATTTTTTAGCTAAAATTAAAAACTTTAAAAACAATTAAAAATTAAAAACAAATTTATCTGATGTTGAGATGAAGTTTGCAAAATGAATGAATGAATGAAATAATTAATTAATTAATTAATTACGAACAAACGAACGAACGAATATTAGAAAATTCTAACTTTACATTTTTTTTTATTTCAAGTTTAAAATATGGTAATTTTTTGTGTTCATTTTGCTTTGTTATAAAATAAACTATAAAAATACATTTGTGCATAATTAAATCATTCAAATATTTAGAAAAATATAGATGCTTAAAAGAAAGCTATTTCTAGAGAAGCAATTTTTCAGCAAGAACCGGCAGTAAAAACCACACTACAAATACACATTTCCATTTTGTCGGCTGGATTAAAATAAACCTCTCCATCTCCTCTTGCTGCAGAGAAGTCCGCAGATCACCCTGCTAACACCTTCACTTCTTATTAATGGAGCGTAAAATTAAATTAAAGGAGAAGCCCTTTAGAAAAAATCCTCACAGGAAACCAGCCGGCTAAAGGAAGCTTGAGGAAAACCCCGATTTTCTCTATGAGCATCCATTAAGCAGAGCGAGGAAAAAGTGCAAGGAAATTGGCAGAGCAGAGATTTGTTATTGTCCTCTTTGAATATCTCCAAATGGCCATAAGGAAACCCATATACATCTTTATTACGTTGCATTACTGTAGCTTTAATTAGGATTTAAAGCGACAGTCTATGACAGTTAAACCAGTCCTGGGTCCAAAACTACACTTATGTGCATTATTGCTGTTCTAGGAAGGAATTAAAGGGAGAGTTCAACCATTTACTCACCCTCAGCATATGTGTAGAAGATTAAAGATGATTTTTTTAAACTGAAATCATGATTTTTGGTATTTCATAAAATGCTAAATCACCTGCACTTTTAAAACCAGAAAAGCACATACAGGTGACACAAAATTAATATCTGTGGTTCCTGACAATATACTGATGTATGGTTTAAGTGGAAAACTGAACATTATTTACAAAAGTTTAACATTTAATTGTAAACTAAAGCAAATACTGGCAGTAAAAACAAAGTAAATGGAAAATGATAGAAAGTTTAACATGAGATGCAATTAAATAAATGAAGGAAGGGAAAATTACGAAAGGAAAAAAAAAATGGAAGTAAAGGCCAATTTTAAAGCAGTATGAAAGGAAATGCAGAGGGATAAAATGAAGGAAACTAAATTTATGGTTGGGACTATAGATTTTAAATCTATAAAAGTATTAAAAAGAGAAAGAGGGAAGGAGGGGTAGTGATGAAAGTATAGAAAGACATAAAAGGAATTTTGAAAAGAAATGCAAAGGAAATTATGGAAACAATTTATGGTTGCGACTATAGATAGTAGGAAAAGGAAGGCAGGAATAAAAAGATGGAAGGAAGGAAAATGAAAGGAAGACCAAAATGAAAGAAGAAAGAAAGAAAGAAAGAAAGAAAGAAAGAAAGAAAGAAAGAAAG
>CAIGQW010019033.1:0-10185 GCA_903798125.1 Danio choprae
ATATATATATATATAAATAAATATCATACAAGTGCATATATTCAACATCTACTGTATTTTCAATATATTCCAAAATATTGCACAAATTGCAGTTTCATTGTAATATATTTTGTCAAATATAAAAAAATGTGTCATACATGTGCATATATACAAGATAATTTTTCAATATATTCTAAAATATTACAAAAATAGCAGTTTCATTGTAATGTTTCATCAAATTTAAAAATATAGTTTCATCAAATATATAAAAAAATGTATGTCATGTGTGCATATATTCAACATCTGTTTTCAGTATATTTCAAAATATTGCACAAATGGCAGTTTCATTGTAATATTTCATAAAATATAAAAAAATATGTCATACGTGTGCATATATTCAACATCTATTTCAAAATATAGCATAAATGGCAGTTTACATATTAATTCTCAGAAATTTTAATTACAAACATGCACATACTGTACCTGACAAAAGTCTTGTCGTCGATCCCAGTTGTAAGAGCAACAAATAATAACTTGACTTCTAGTTGATCATTTGGAAAAGTGGCAGAAGGTGGATTTTTCCGATGAATCATCTGTTGAACTGCATCCCAATCATCACAAATACTGCAGAAGACCTACTGGAACCCGCATGGAGCCAAGATTCTCATAGAAATCAGTCAAGTTTGGTGAAGGAAAAATCATGGTTTGGGGTTACATTCAGTATGGGGGCATGCGAGAGATCTGCAGAGTGGATGAACATCAACAGCCTGAGGTATCAAGACATTTGTGCTGCCCATTACATTACAAACCACAGCAGAGGGCAAATTCTTCAGCAGGATAGCAGCGCTCCTTCTCATACTTTAGCCTCAACATCAAAGTTCCTGAAAGCAAAGGTCAAGGTGCTCCAGGATTGGCCAGCCCAGTCACCAGACATGAACATTATTGAGCATGTCTGGGGCAAGATGAAAGAGGAGGCATTGAAGATGAATCCAAAGAATCCTGATAAACTCTGGGAGTCCTGCAAGAACGCTTTCTTTGCCATTCCAGATGACTTTATTAATAAGTTGTTTGAGTCATTGCAGAGATGTATGGATGCTGTCCTCCAAGGTCATGGAGTCATACACAATATTAATTTTTTTCCACTGCACCATGACTTTATATTCTATACTGTACATTATTTCTGTTTAGTGGCAAGACTTTTGTCTAATCAAAGTCAGACCTTACTGTCCTAATGAAATAATTCAAAACCAAGGCATGATCATATTTTATTGTGGTAAAATAAGCGTAATCTATAGACCTTTGCCTTTCATATAAGCCACTTCTGATACCGAATGATCAACGAGAAGTCAAGTTATTATTTGTTGTCCCTAAAACTTGGATAGGCGACAATACTTTTGTCAGGTAGTGTATGTGCAAATATATTACCAGTAATTTTATATACATGTTTATTTGGCCATATATATTTAATATCTCTGTATGGGCCCCAAAATAGAAATTTAATCATCAAAGCACCACAACAGACAATTAATTGCAATGATCGCAATAATTTCATATACAATTAATTGTCAGCAAATTGTATTAATCATGACAACCGTATTTAAAGCTGCGAAGACCATGTGAGGTAGTTTGTAAATGATTTTTGGCAAAGAGAAGATGTTTTCCTCTCTATTTGTTTGGGTATTGTTTTTAGCTTGTCCACTTTCGTCCACTTCTACAGGTAGTTGAAAACACATTCAACCAGATTGCTTTTGTAGAGCAAACACTCATGTGTGTACAAACACATCTGCTCTCATGCTTACCTGATTCTTAAACATTGCTGGATGTGTTGATCAAACTCACTAGCCAGACGGGCTGAAGTCTTAAATTTGGATTGAAAGATTTGAAGATTTTAAATTTAATATCTATTTGTTATATATAAAGTTGTAGTTTTGTGGCTGTTAGAGCACAAATAAGAGCTTCTGCTCAATGTATTACAGTGTATTATGTCATTGTCTCCTTTTGCATTTAGAATTATTTACACTCACAGTATTTACAAAATGACACTCACAATAAATGTGATCATTAAGATACACGTAGGACATTTTGATTACTTAATAATAAAAGTAGGCTATAGTATAGTGAAATATTTTTAAATGTCAGTCCTTCCAGAAAGGTGTAATTTTTTTTTACCAAAAGTAAACCTTTAGTTTTTTTTATCTTATATATTATTATTTATGTATTTTATCTTATGTATTATTTATTGATGTTGATGACTTATTATTGTTAAAATATTTTTATAATTATAGAAAAGTGATGTTTATAAAATGTTAGAAACTTGATAAACTCAAAAATATATGTATCTTTCTTACTTTTCTGCAACAAAGCATGCAACCACTATGCTGAAATTGTTATTTCAAATAGGTTTTTGGAGGAACAACTTAATTGTTTTGGGGCGACGCGGTGGTGTAGTGGGTAGCACAATCGCCTCACAGCAAGAAGGTCGCTGGTTCGAGCCTCGGCTGGGTCAGTTGGCATTTCTGTGTGGAGTTTGCATGTTCTTCCCGTGTTGGTGTGGGTTTCCTCCTGGTGCTCCGGTTTCCCCCACAAGTCCAAAGACATGCGGTACAGGTGAATTGGGTAAGCTAATTTGTCCGTAGTGTATGTGTGAATGAGTGTGTATGGATGTTTCCCATATAGCACGTGTTTTTGGACTTGTGGAGGAAACCCACGCGAACACAGGGAGAACATGCAGACTCCACACAGAAATGCCAACTGACCCAGCCGAGGCTCAAACCAGCGAGCTTCTTGCTGTGAGGCGATTGTGCTACCCACTGCGCCATCGCGTTTACACATTCATTTAAAATAAATCATCAAACAATTCATCAGATTTGAGTCAATTATTCAGCTTAAACTGCAGTTTTCAGACATTGACAAGATGCCCACTGAAGGTTTAAAAAAGGTTGAAGGTTTTATGCCCACTGAAGGTTTAAAAAGATGCAGTAAAAACATCAACATTGCCAAATATTATTCAAAAATAATTAATATTTAAATGCATTTTAAACTGGAATTTATTCCTGTGATGCAATGCTGAATTTTCTTGCCGAAGTCTTCCCTGTCACAAGGATCCTTCAGAAATCATCCTGATATGCTGATTTGCTGCTTAAGAAACATTCATTCATTCATTCATTCATTTTCTTTTTGGCTTAGTCCCTTTATTAATCTGGGGTCTCCACAGCGGAATGAACCTCCAACTTATCCAGCATATGTTTTACACATCGGATGCCCTTCCAGCTGCAACCCATCACTGGGAAACATCTATACACACTCATTCACACACTGATACACTACAGACAATTTAGCTTACCCAATTCACCTATACCGCATGTCTTTAGACTTGTGGGGGAAACCGGAGCACCCGGAGGAAACCCACGCAAACATGGGGAGAACATGCAAACTCCACACAGAAATGCCAACTGACCCAGCCAAGGCTCGAACTAGCAACCTTCTTGCTGTGAGGCGATTGTGCTACCCACTGCGCCACTGCGTCGCCCACTCAAGAAACATTTCGCATTATATATTATAAATACAGACAGTTATGCTGTTTTTTGTAGAAGCCGAAATGTGTTTTTGATGTTCAAATAAACAGATTTACTTTGAAAAACAATTTTTTTAACAATCAGCATTGAGTCAGTACTCGTGTCCTTGCTGAACCTGAACCTTTGAATGCTTATTAATCAAACAAATAAAATAGCTACATAACGGGATCTTTCACCCCCTCATAAAGCCTATATGTAAATCTGTTACTGTAAACATGAGCATAAATGTTGTGTACCTACAGTATAACGCTGCATTAAATGCCAGAGCATTTCTTTAAGCCATTTCCCATCATCATCTCCTCTGCTGGGTCGCGCTGATGACATCTGCTGCTCATGCTGGCAAGACTAGCAATCTTAATGAAATGAAAAAGAGAAGCTTCCAAAAATACTTTGCTAATGAGTTGCTTTGAAATGTGACACCGGGTGACCAAATCCTTTTTTTAAATATACGTGTATACACTACCTGACAAAAGTATTGTCGCCTATCCAAGTTTTAGGGACAACAAATAATAACTTGACTTTTAGTTGATCATTTGGTATCAGAAGTGGCTTAAATGAAAGGCAAAAGCCTCTAAATTACGCTTATTTTGCCAAAATAAAATATGATCATGCCTTGATTTTGAATTATTTCATTAAGACAGTAAGGTCTGACTTTGCTTAGGCAAAAGTCTTGTTACTTATCCATACATCTCTGCAATGATTCAAATAACTTATTAATAAAGTCATCTGAAATGGCAAAGAAAGTGTTCTTGCAGGACTCCCAGAGTTCATCAGGATTCTTTGGATTCATCTTCAATGCCTCCTCCCTCATCTTACCCCAGACATGCTCAATAATGTTCATGTCTGGTGACTGGGCTGGCCAATCCTGGACCACCTTGACCTTCTTTGCTTTCAGGAACTTTGATGTTGAGGCTGAAGTATGAGAAGGAGCGCTGCTATCCTGCTGAAGAATTTGCCCTCTCCTGTGGTTTGTAATGTAATGGGCAGCACAAATGTCTTGATACATCAGGCTGTTGATGTTGCCATCCACCTTGCAGATCTCTCGCACACCCCCATACTGAATGTAACCCCAAACCATGATTTTTCCTTCACCAAACTTGACTGATTTCTGTGAGAATCTTGGGTCCATGCGGGTTCCAGTAGGTCTTCTGCAGTATTTGTTATAATTGGGATGCATTATTAGGGATATGCACTATTGGGAACTATTATGTTTAGAAATGTGTTAAAAAAAAAACTTCTTTCCGTTAAACAGAAATTGTGGAAATAAATATACAGGGGGGCTAATAATTCCAACTTTAGCTGTATATCAAGTCATAATGAATGCATTTGATCATGTTTACATCTTTTATTCCCAGAGAAAATCAGGTAAACATGCAAACAAAAAGTTTGATGAGTCCTTCCAGCATGTTTCAGGCATTAAACGCAGTCACTATGAGGGGCGTTTGTTTCTTATTTCTTCATTTTTTTTCGCCCTTGTTCTAGCGCTTCCCATTTCCACAGGCTTTGTTATGCAAATCGGCTCTCGCACATGAGTGTGAGTAGGTGTTGGTAAGGGTTTCTTTGTGCTGTAGAGTTTAAAGCTGGCAGAGGTGGTTTCTCTGCAGAATTATTTAGCATATGGATAATAAGGATCTCATTGTCATAAGAACCATCTCGGTCGCTGCGAATGCTTTAGCACGTTGTACATCATCTCTAGCAGCAGTCAGGAGAGAGCTTTTTGTTCTTCTCAAAACAAAATCCAAATTCAGGATTTCATTCAGCCCCAGTGTCCGTCGCCGGAATCAGCAGTTTTGACTGTGATATTATTGCTTTCGGGGGCAATAAATGAAGTGCAGTACAATGCGAAATGTTTGCCGGGTTGAAAATGTAATGCTGATTATTACCTTTGGAATTAATCAGAGAGACTGCTGAGTCATATCTCATTAGCTGAAGGTTTGTGGCTGTAAAATCAAAGAGCCATTTATCATTGCATATAGGGTTTTTAAGATTGATATAGGATATATTTTAAGATTGATATGGGATTCATATCCTTTTTTTTCTTTTTTGTTCTATTTTCTTTCCATGCAGTTACAATGGCCTGAAGGAATTAAAAGCAATATACAAATGTATTAAGATGTTTAAACTAATGAATACTTTTATTGAGAAAGAATGTGTTAAATTACACACATGAACCTTTATAATGTTGCGAAAGGTTTCATTTTAAATATAGTTTTCTTTTGAGGTTTCCGTTTATTAAAATGTCTTAAAGGTGCTCTAAGTAAGTTTTTGAGTCTTCTAAAGCATACAAATACCATAATATGCTTGCAGATATTTAAACATGCCAAGTGAACATTCCTGTTTATCTGAAGAACAATGCTGGAGTCAGTTATTCTGCGTTGAATGTGAGTTACGTGCCAGAACGGCTGTCTTTGTTTTGGTTCTTTTAACCCGCCCACTGCCACTTCAGCCAATTATATTTCAGCACCTCGGGTTGCCTTGCTTGGAAAACCGCGCATTTCAATCATTCAGTCAGGAAAGCTCTCACAGTATGTGTCTGTGACCGAAATGCGACCTTCATTGGACAGTAGCAGACTCCGAAATGAGACGCAGATTCAGAGTTCCACATGAGGTGGTTATTAATTCATGCTGTGGTTATTAGTTCAAAACACACGCAAGAGCAGATTGCCAGATTGAAGACACCTACATATATTGTGATTCAGCATGTGCATTTAATAACGTTAAAGAAATTTAATGTATTAATTAGATTATAAACCTTACCATTTCGTTGGAGTGCAGTGGGTGCACATATATTCTGTGCTTCTGAATGGCTGTATTTAAATCTCTGTCGTGTTTCGTCTGGTGCAAACAGCCAAATTGCTTATCACTGCAAATCTCATCATGTAGCGTGTTGTTAGGACACGCGGTTACAATGTAACCTGTTCACCTAATGTTTACATTCGCAATATTTATAATATTTGCTATTTAATAACCTCATGTGGAACTCTGAATCTGCGTCTCATTTCGAAGTCTGCTACTGTCCACCGGTGGTCGCATTTCGGTCACGGACGCATGCTTTGGGAGCCCTCACTTAGCTTAATGTTCACTTAGCATGTTTCTTAAATATCTGCAAACATATTATGGCAAATTTATGCTTTAGAAGAGTCAAAAACTTACATACAGCACACTTAAGATATAAGGATTTACGTAACATTATTTAAAAAAAAGTTGAATTCATTTCTAACTTTCCAGAGCCGTTATTTGTAAGAGTCTGTTTTGGTTCCTGATGTAGTTTTAGAAATATACAAGCAATAAAAGCAAAAACACAGTCTTACTAATGCGCATGATTTGCCACTTCACTAAACTCTAAGCGTGCCGTCTTTACCGCGGCGTGGGGTGTTTCTTGCTCTCTTTTATTTATTTATTTATTTTGTTCTTCTTTCCCCTGCTGTCTTCCTCTTTCTCTCCTGTCTCGCTTCACTTCGGCATCGCTCTAAATATATCTCGCCGTGTCTACCTTTCTCCCCGTCTCTCCGCTTGCACAGTCTTGTCCAATAAAGTTAGCCATGCTTCACCAATCCAATCTGACACACTTTTACATAACAATTCTATCTGCAGCCTGCGCCCTCCCTGCCCAGACGCAATTCAAAGCTTTCTCCATGAATGACTGACTGTAATGCAGTATTTTAACACTGAATATTAGATGTGTTTGGTGAATAGCATCTACTAATGTTGAAATGCACTCCTGTCTTTCTGAACAGAGCGGTGTGGATGCATCAGTGCCTTTTTGTTTGTGTGGATTCTTGTGGACTTGTCTTTTTAAAGGAGCTCTTTGGCTCTTTTCCAACATCCTATAGATGTTTAATATTGATTAGTGCAGGCTGGAGATTCTTCTATACTGTTTATACCCGGGTGTATCTGTGTCATGATGTACAGGATTGTTTATAATGGATTGGTTGTTTTTTTTTCTTAATAAAGTGACACTTGCACTTGGTGTTGACGTTTTAAGCTAACTAAAATATACTGTGATAGTCATATTTCTATGTGAAGTTTATTTATAAACTAATTTCGAGAGGAGCACGTGCGTATGATTGATCACGTCTGGTCCCGCATTAACCAATTTCAGATGATCAGATGATTCAGAAGATTTCTAACTCCCTATAAATAACAACTATATAATAAAAGTTTCTTACTTTAGTTATCTTCGCCTTGAAGAGTCCCCCCTTCCACCCCTACTCCACCTTTTCTTTTATAGAGCAGCACGGTGGCCCAGTGGTTAGCACTGTTGCCTCACAGCAGGAACGTCACTGGTTCAAATCCTAACAGGTCAGTTGTCGTCTCTCTGTGGAGTTTACATGTTCTCCCTATGCTTACGTGGGTTTCCCACTGCGGCACCGCGTCACCCTATATATATATATATATATATTTTTGGTTTATTTATTATTGTGGGCCTCACGGTGGCGCAGTGGATAGCACGATCGCCTCACAGCAAGAAGGTTGCTGGTTCGAGCCTCGGCTGGGTCAGTTGGCATTTCTGTGTGGAGTTTGCATGTTCTCCCCTTGTTGGCGTGGGTTTCCTGCGGGTGCTCCGGTTTCCCCCACAAGTCCAAAGACATGTGGTATAGGTGATTGGGTAAGCTAAATTGTCCATAGTGTATGTGTGTGAATGAGAGTGTATGGGTGTTTCCCAGTAATGGGTTGCAGCTGGAAGGGTATCCGCTGCGTAAAACATATGCTGGATAAGTTGACGGTTCATTCCGCTGTGGCGACCCCAGATTAATAAAGGGACTAAGCCGAAAAGAAAATGAATGAATGAATGAATATTTATTATTGTTTTATTTTTTATTTATTTATTTATTAATTAATTTATTATTATTATTATTTTATTCATTTATTTATTTATTTTATTTATTTATTTTTTATTATTTATACACCACACAACTACATTAATAATGTAAATCAATAATAAATACAGTAGTAATATAAGAAAACATAAAATGTTGTATCATTTAATAATAGTAATGTGAACACAATTAATTTATAAATATCTTAAATTTTTTTTAATTAAAGATAAATGATTACGTAATTATTATATAATTCAATTGAAGTAAAAATTATTATCCCATTTGTAAAATTAAATCTTTTGACTTTTCTTTTATTTTCATAGTGCTGATAACACATTTTTAAACAATTGTTTTTTTTAACAGATTTCTGATAACTAATTTCTTTTGTCTTTGGCATGGGGACAGTAAATAATGTTTTATTACTTATTTAGCAGATACTACTTTTCAGCTTAAAGTGACATTTAAAGGCTTAACTGGGTTATTGGTTTCACTAAGCGAGTCATTGGTTTGTTTGAGTACAAATCTAATAATATGTGAAGTTTATTTATAAACTAATTTCAAGAGGATCACGTGCTTATGATTGCTGCGGCTGGTCCCGCATCATCCAATTCATGATTCACCAATCAGACGATTCCTAAGCCACTATAAATACCCTAAGTTCCATATCACGGCCATCTTCGTTTTGAAGAATCCCCCTTTCCACCCCTATTCCTCCTCCTTTCCTAGTTGGGTGGCACGGTGGCCCAGTGGTTAGCACTGTTGCATCACAGCAAGAACGTCACTGGTTCTAGTCCTTACCAAGACAGCTGACGTTTCTGTGTGGAGTTTGCACGTTCTCCCCGTGCTCACGTGGGTTTCCACCGGGTTCCCCGGTTTCCTCTCACCGTCCAAAAACATGCAACTTAAGTTAATTGACTAATCCAAATCGGCATCATAGACATGCTTGTAGTAAGTAATCATCTCAAGAGCAATCACTATCTGTTCCTTAGCTACTACAGCAGTGGAGTTCTCGAGATCTACCTGAGCTCAAACTCCCCTCTCACCCTTCAAACGGGAGGGAGCCCCGGGCTCGAGGATCTATGAGCTCAGGGCTCTCTCCCGGGACAGCATGCCAAACAAGCTTTATAATCAATCATCAGCTAAGTGTGAACTCTTGAATGACCGTTTAAACTGCTTTTAAAATGTAAAAACTGCCTTTATTCCAGCCAAACAAACAAAATAAGACTCCAGAATAAAAATATTATAGGAAATGCTGTAAAAATGTCCTTGCTCCATTAAAAATGACTTGGGAAATTATAGAAAATTTTACTAATAATTACTAATAATTTTGTATTTAACTGTAGATATCTATGAAGAACACTGCACAACTTCATTAATAACACAAATAGTAATTAAGTAATTAGTAATTATTCTATAGCGTAAACCTATATATTATTGAAAATATGTGTGCATATATAAAGAAGTCTTTTGGAACCGTTATTATAAGCAAGGCAATTTAGCTGCAACTTAAAGTGCAAAGCTACACGATTATTAAGCATTACTGGCTCAGGGGACGCTTGCGAAGTCTTTAATAACAGTGATATGTTTGAGTTATGATTCATTTAGATGCTGCCCAGCCCGACTGCGTATGAAAGTGCAATATGCGCGGCGGCACGCAGAAGACTGAGATGGTTTGAGGAGGGTCAGCGTTCCTGCCACCAGGACACATTGAGCATTAAGAAATGCTGGATTCATTAAACTGTCACTGTAAATCTCTGTCCACACTGACTCAGAGAGAGAGAGAGAGAGAGAGAGAGAGAGAGAGAGAGAGA
>CAIGQW010019035.1:0-11343 GCA_903798125.1 Danio choprae
TGTCAAACTATATTTGCGGACACACAGTTAACTCCCTGCGTTCATGGACTGGCTTTGACTGTTTGGTATTGTGGACAATTTATGTATGTAAGCCCATTGAAACAGCTGCTAATGCCAGTATGACTCAAGAAGAAGAGGAGCAGGCAACTAAAATAGTTGGCGTTGAAGATCTGTTCAATAGCCATAAATATAAGCTAAAGGATAAATATAGACTAAACAATAAGCCCTTTGCAGAAAAGGGCATGGATCCATCAAATGTGTGATTTCGTGCGCACAGCCTCATAGCATATGGATCAAACATGACAGAATGTTCTTCAAGGTTGTTTACTCAGAAAAATGCAATTGTTATTGAGAGTACTAAATGTGGGCTGGAGTGAGAAACGAATGTGAGTCTGTAGGTGGCCTTCTCTTTTCCTTATCTCTCATTCTTTTCCTCCACCGCCTCCCTTTCTCGCTTTGAGAGCTGGAGCAGTTGTCAGTGGAAACTCAAGGGTAGTAGATGACATTTGTAAAGCATTTGCACGTAAGTGCTAAATTACCAGTTCAGCGTTAATGCTACTTGCGAGCACACGCGCACAGGCCAGGCCTTGACTTTGTCTTGTGTGCAAACTTCATCTCTGGGGACTTCCAAAAACAAAAAAACCCTCACATTTAATCTTTAAACAAAATCAATGGTAAAATATATATACGATAAACAGCATTTGTCTTTCATTATCCATGATGCACTGCTCAACCTCAATCATTAGACTCTAATTAACATTAAAGGAAAAAGCGACGTCTACCAGTAATTGATGTTAATTTAAAGAAGGCTCTGGGTGTAAAACGCTGAATGCAGCCATTTGGTGGTGCGTAAGCAAATGAGTCGAAACGAACAAGACGGAGAAAGAGACAGAGATCTGGTTTGTGGCCTCGTTTGGAGATGTTTTCTTTCACTCCTCTCCTTTGTGGCACGACCCCGCCGTCTCTAATCAGAATGACAGACAGACGCGCAGGAGAGAAAGAGGGGGAGAGACGGAGATGAGGGGAAAAAAATGGGATGGAGAGAAAAAGAGGAGTCATACTCGAAGCAAATGGGCCCTGGGAACACACAAAGTGGTACAGGGCGAACTCCAGTGCTTCTTTAGTACTGCACTAATGGGCAATTCACATATTCTTGAAACTTAATGAAAACCATAACCGTACGCTTACAGAAATAACCCTTTTTTGGGAATCCAAGAATATCAAAGCGATGGAGGGACATAGCAGTGTAAGTACGTCATAAAGATTACTCCAAAATGGATTCATAGGGAGAAGAAAGAGGTAATTTATGTGCTGTTTTTTCCACCGTATTCTCAGAGCGCTTTAACTTTTGTGTGTTCCTGAATCTTAATGCTGACGTGCATAAAATCATATAAAGACAAGAAAGGTTGCCATGTCTGAAATCATTCACCCAATCACTATGAATATTAGGTGTATTCAGTTTTAATACTTTTGTTCACCAAGGACACATTCAATTAAACAAAACTGACTGCAAAAACTTGCTCTCAAAACATTTTTTTCTCAACTAAACCCTTATCACGGAAATTAATTTCGTTTTGAAATGTATATGAATCAGGCCCATAGCCAGCCTGGGGAAAGGGGTGGTCCTTTTTTCCTCAATAAGTGGACGTTTTTGCAGTTATTCACCTCATTTTATATTTAACTTTGAGATTTAAATACTGCATTTTAGTGACATTTTAAGCACTGTTTTTAGCTGAATTAGCTTGTCGGATGGTCAGCATAACCACACCTTTTGATGTACCAAAAATATTTCCTAAAGGTTTAGACCACATTTCCTATGTGGTTTAACTTATTTTTAAAATACTAATTTATTACATCATATATCATTAGAAACAGAAAATAGGAATGTTCAAGTTTTAAATGAAAAACTGTAGCCTATTGTCATTCATTAGGCAAATAACAAACTGGCCAGAATTTGGCCATTTGAATAATTAATTAATTAATTCATTTTCTTTTCAGCTTAGTCCCTTTATTAATCTGGGGTCGCCACAGCGGAATGAACCGCCAACTTATCCAGCATATGTTTTACGCAGCGGATGCCCTTCCAGCTGCAACCCATCACTGGGAAACACCCATACACTTCCATTCACACACATACACCACGGACAATTTAGCCTACCCAATTCACCTATAGCGCATGTCTTTGGACTTGTGAGGGGAAACCGGACCACCCGGAGGAAACGTACGCAAACACGGGAAGAACATGCAAACTCCACACAGAAATGCCAGCTGACCCAGCCGAGGCTCGAACCAGCAACCTTCTTGCTGTGAGGCAGAGCGCTACCCACTGCGCCACCGTGCTGCCCCCATTTAAATAATAAAAAATATATATAAACATAACAATAATAATGTAGAGCTTCACGATTTTTATAGCCTCTCTTGTAATAAAGTATATCTGAAAATTTATGGATAACAACAAAAGCATTCAAATGAATCTTAATATGGTTCATTATTTGTTTTAAGAGTAAGGTCCAAGATTTAGAATAAAAGTTACTTGTAAAATGTTTTCTCTATTTAAAAACAATACAGTAGCGAAAGATGGCTTCTCTGACATCAGATTGTATGTTTTCCTGCACAGCTGGATGTTGGACTCATGAAAAATAATTGTTTGCATTGGACAAAACTGATTAGCTGAAGTCATGCCGAAGCGACAGCCAACAGAGGATTCCGCTTGGTCCTAAAGCCTTTTTCGATGGGTTATTTTCACTATTTAGGATGGCATAGCAGTCAAAATAGGACAAATGAGCTCATGTATGGGACAAATCTGGACCTTTGTCAGTGAGGGGTGGGTCTTTCGAACCCCCCGAACCCCCCCTGGCTACGGGCCTGTGAACGGAAAATTATATATTATATTTGAGCATAAGAAACTACCTTCAGAACAATTTAAAAAATCTTCCTTATCTCAAAACTTTTGAATAGAGTAGTTTACATAAGAAACAAGTCAACAAAAAAGTGAGTTCAATGTCAGCATTATAGATATACATTGGACGTACACTTTAAATAAGAGTGTATTATAAGCGCACACTATGCAGGTTTTTTTAAATGCAATTTTATGAGAGCATTTATGGAAAAAAGACCTGGGTTTGGACAACAAAGTCAAATCAAGTGTCAATACAGCCTAAAGGGAATTAATGCATGGTTAAATTGATTTATTTTCAACAAGTCTATGCTTGAATGAGCACTTTAAATAACATCGTAGCCAACAAATTCAAACAATTACCTATTTATTTACTGCTACATCATTACAGCGCATCCCTAATTTTAGTCATGTTGTATTTATTTCCTTGTCTAAGACAGATGTCATAACAAATCAAAGTGTTCCTTCAGCCTTTTGTCCTTTATTTTAACTTCTCACCCGCTGACAAGTCTACACAAAACAGCACAATCGCTGCAATTAGCTTCCCATCTCCCACACATTTGAGGCCAATGATCACTCGACCGAGGATTCAGAATGAGTGAGGAAGATTAATCACTGGCACCTAAAGAGACTGATTAATGAGCGGTCATTAAAACTTCATGAAGGACTGATCAAAGCAACGACGAATGTATGTTGTGGCCAGGTTTACAGAGCAACAAATGGAAGCCTGTTAAGACACGCAGAATGGGACGGAGGGGGGGGGGGTGTTTCTGCAATTTAAAGTGGGCTCTGATGAAGGAAATCGAATGATAATGTGAACGGGGTTCAGCAGGCAAAGGCGTCCTCCCAAACTTGACTATAGTTCTGGAATGAACTAAATGGCCCCCATTGACCCCGTGAAGGGGGCCCAATATACACATCCACATATGCATGCATGCAGAATCCAAACACACACACTCACTCAAACGCACAAAGGGAGCTTTGTGCACCAATGGTGGAAGGTTTGTGTGTATGTGTGTGTGCGTAATTGGTGGTATGAAGGTGCCTAAAGGTGTCAAGGTCACTAGCATGACATACCTTTACGTTTTTTTACACCAGGTTTTCAAAAATACAGCTAATCTACGGCATCCGAGGTTTCATCTTTTCAGCTTCCCAGCTGAGAGAGCGGGAGAGAAATAGAGGCCGAGAGAGATATGGAAGTTTTGTGGGACCGATGGGGAGGAATTCTCAAGGGAATCAGGGATTAGGAAAGAGTGTCAGGGAGAGAGAGAGAGAGAAAGGAAGGGGTGGGGCTAAAATGCTAAAAGTGCAAGGGGTAAAAGCAGCAGCCCAAAAATGGAGGGGGAAGGGCATCGGGGGAAAGAAAAAGAGAGAGAGAGAGTTTATGTATACATCTCTGTGTGTGCGTGTAAAGGAGTGTGTGAATAGACTCTTTGTGATCAAAAGACTTGTTTATTTTCTTGCCGCTTGAACTCTTCAGGAAACACATTTGACCTGTCTCTATGCTGTCTGCCACACTAACCTCATAACACACACCTTTGACTTAACACGCAACTGCAGAGACGGAATTTACAGCGCTGCAACCCCAAAGACAATATCCCCCGCTCAAACGCACATCTATATCTCAAAGGCTTTCTTGATGAGAACCATGCAAATTAATGTTCGTGTTTCCTCTTTCAAGTACACGTAAACTCTCCCTCTCTTTCTGTTCAGTGTCCCCTCGCTCTCCACTTCTCTTTGTCCCAGCTGGTATTCACACATTTCTAATAGGATTACCACACTTTCACTTTGGGGATGAGCAGATAGATGTATACCAGGGATGATGAGGTGAAAGAAACAAGCAATTTATGGGGTTAAATGTGGAAGAGAGAGAACTACATTTGTTGTTAGGTTGTTACTAAGCTGTTCGGGGTGGTTACTGGGGTGTTGCTATGTAGTTACTATGGGGTTTTTGGTTTTTAGGTTATTGATGGGGCTTAAAGGTGGTTATCGGGTGTTGATAAGGGAGTTACTATGATCTTTTTTCTTTCTTAGGAAATGGTTAGGCCTTAAAGGTGGTTTCAGGGTGTTGCTATGTGATTACTATAATGTTTTAGGTCTTTAAGGACATTGTTAGGCCTTGAAGGTGGTTGCCAAGGTATCACTATGTGGCTGGCTACTATGATGTTTTGGGGTTTTAGGTCATTGATAGGGTTTAAAGGTGGTTATAGGGGTGTTGATAAGGCAGTTACTATGATGTTTTTGGTTCTTAGGACATGGTTAGGTATTGAAGGTGGTTGCCTGGGTGTTGCTATGTGATTACTATAATGTTTAGGTCTTTAAGGACATTGTTAGGCCTTGAAGGTGGTTGTCAGTGGGTTGCTATGTGGTTACTATGGTGTTTTAGGACATTGTTAGGACTTTAAAAGTGGTTATCGGGGTGTTGATAAGGGAGTTACTCTGATCTTTTTTCTTTCTGGGTGTTGCTATGTGATTACTATGTTGGTTTTTTTGGTCTTTAAGGACATTGTTAGGGCCTGGAGGTGGTTGTCAAGGTGTCACTATGCGGCAGGCTACTATGATGTTTTGGGGTTTTAGCACATTGTTAAGCATTGATGGTGGTTGTTTGTCAAGATGTTGCTATGCAGTTACTATGGTGCTTTAGGACATTGTTAGACCTTAAACGTGTTTATCGGAGTGTAGATAAGGGAGTTACTCTGATGTTTTTCATTCTTAGGAAATGGCTAGGCCTTAACGGTGGTTTCAGGGTGTTGCTATGTGATTACTATAATGTTTTTGATCTTTAAGGACATTGTTAGGCATTGAAGGTGGTTGTCAGTGTGTTGCTATGTGGTTACTATGGTGATTTAGGACATTGTTAGGCCTTAAAGGTGGTTATAGAGGTGTTGATAAGGGAGTTACTATGATTTTTTTGGTTCTTAGGACATGGGTAGGCATTGAAAGTGGTTGCCTGGGTGTTTACTATGTGATTACTATGATTTTTTTGGTCTTTAAGGACTTTAAAAGTACTTGTTGATAATGGAGTTACTATGATGTTTTTATGTTTTTAGGACATTATTAGGTCTTGAAGGACGTTACCAGGGTGTTGCTGTGTGATAAATTTGATGTTTTTGGTCTTCAAGGACATTGAAGGTGGTTGCTAAAGCATTCTGAATAGTTGCTAGTTGACCTAACAAAAGGCCAAGTCAAAAGAGCATGGTCTGAAATACCAAAACCTACGAAAACATAAACAGGCAATAAAACAATGTTTGTGTCTGATTTCTTTTTTCATATTATTAATGACTACTAACTGACACGCTGCTTTATCTGACAACTGTTTTTGCAAATATTCTAATTTTTCCATATACTTGCAAAGCAAAAAAACCAAACAAACAAACAACGATACTGTGAAAAATAATATTCTAGTCCCTAGATATGGCTCACATCCCTCCTTCAATGGAAATCTCTGCTGTGAGCGCTGACATCCAATACTCGGGGTTACCACCAAGTATGAGCAATAGAAATTAAATAGAGCGAGAAAGTGATGAAAAGAGAAAAACAGAACTTGAACGCTTCTCAGTGAAACCTATTTGTTTTAAACACCAGGTGGATACCGGGTTAGTGACGCTGACTACCTCCCTCCTGTAAACAAATGCAGTGAGAATACAGTGTTAATAGTCAGCGCACACGGGCACCCTCCAGCTATTTAAAGTAAGTATTTCAAAAGCGGTAAAACCAGGTGCCCTGTGACCACTTGATTAGGTGTAAATAAAGTCGACTGTAATCCCTGAGAGAGAGAGAGACTGTATTTGTATGTGTGTGTGTGTGTGTGTGTGTGTGTGTGTGTGTGTGTGTGTGTAAGGCCTCATAAGCCAGCGAGGAAAAGAGACTGAAGGAGAGGAATGCGAGAGTTATATTTGACCCATTTCAGGCACTATGCCAAGCGCTGTGCCAAGCCTATGAGAGCGAGCGAGAGTGCGCTGGAATGAGGGTGAGGAATTAAAAGTGAGAACAGAAGTAAATTGTGGAGCAGAGACACGGGGCACCAGCCGCAAGAAACATGAGCGAGGTTAAGTGTTAGAGGACACCGAATTGCTACGAGAGTGTACGCATGTTTGTAAGCGCCTGCGAGCGCTGCTGGTATGTACAAACGGTGTCAGTCTATATCAGTCCCGGCATGTGTGTGTGTGTGTGTGTGTGTGTGTGTGTGTGTTGACAGTGGCTCCTGTATCTCAGCTAGGAACTCTCTCTTCCTACTCCTATTCGCACTATTCCTGACTTCCTGCTCTATATTTTCCACCTTTCTCTCTTTCCATCTTGCCCGAAATAGTCACCGAGTGAAAAATTTCAAACCGCCATCTAGCCTACACTTTGTTTTGGTTGGAGACGTCCTCAAAGTCTAGCGAAAATTTGCTTCATATTAGAGCAACAAAGCTGAGAGTTATGTTTAAGAGAAAAAAAAAGGACAGTGGGATGAGGGGAAAAAACGGAGAGGGGATTGAAATGATGGGATAATATTGGGATATATAGGGTACAAAGTAAAAGTTTGGAAAGAGTGAAACACTGCCCGGGGTGAGTCTGTCGAACTGAAGCAGACTGTGTGGCAACGGAGGCCTCATTACCTCACTGGCAGTGAAGTCTCGGCCCTGCCTTTTAACACAGAGGAAATGTGTGTGTGTGTGTGTTTGTGTGTATTGCAGCGAGAGGAACAGTGTCGGTTTGTGAGGGGGAGAGAAATAAAGAAAGCGGGTGAGAATATGTGTTTGTGTACCCAGTGCCAGGATGACTGTGGTGTGCCGACAGCTTGCCAACGCTCCAACCTCAATCACGTTTGTCGGGTGTCGAGAAACACCTCACCGTGTCTGTTGCTATGGCCATTAGTCTCCAACCGCACGTAGATATAAGCCAAGATAATAATACATAATCATTAAATGCAGTTATAATGACAAGCCACCGGGAACGTCTACGTCGCAGGTTGGCACGCCGAACAAAGGATTCAAGTAACTATATTTGAGCTCAGGGCTTTTTTTCTTTTTGATGAGCACTATAATCGCAACGTGACCTTCTAAGAACTGAAATTTAGTTAAATGCATCTGCCTAATCCGATTTTCTCTAATAAAAAAGAACGTATCATCGCTCTCTTAACTCCAATGAAGTTATTTGGAAAAGTGCGATTTAGGTCAATATTATTGAAGATCATTGTGGTCCAGTGTTTCGCCATACAGAGTACTTTGAAATATCTTAAACTTCAAGATATTTAAACTTAAACTACTTTAAATGTTTTGGAGAAAGAAATACTCATACAACAAGAATATTCCCTTAGAAGTATGTATACGAGGGATGGTTGTTGAAAAGGAACGAGCAATTTACAAGGTTAAATTAAGTTTGGCTTTAAAAAAGAAAAACTGGACACGGTTTACTTATTCCTATTAAAGGTCCATTGAAATTAAAATAACGTTTTTTAGATGTTAGTATCAGTGTGTCCGAGGATATCTATCAGCTAGTGCGGTACAAAACAATGACGCATTTAGAAGATATAAAACTGATATAAACATGTAAAGCTTTAATTTGTCACTTACCACTAAATGGATCAACGGTTTGATTCACGTCAGCTCATACGTCAGTTTCTCATCAAATCTTGACCAATCAAATGCTCTCTAGTTTCTGACATGCCACGCCCCCTTCTCATTTGCTTTTCATTTGATGCGCTTGAGCTCAACAACTCTCACTGGCAGAGTGGTGATAAAAACGAAACGCTATTGGCTGTTTTTTTTAAAGGGGAGGAGCTAGTCTATGCCCCGCCCTCTCTTTGCTTTTCAGTTGAGATTACGTCAAACATTGAATTAAAAAATGCACATTTCAAAGCACTTCATGGGATCTTTTAACACCAATGAAGTTACCTTGAAAAAAGGCGTTTTTGGATACTGAAAAAAAAACAACTTAAAATTGTAAGGCAACTTGCTGCACAGCTTTTTTGAGTTGACTCAATATTTAACCCAAGTACTGCACTTGACTTGATTTAAGTTGACTACTAAAAAAACAAGTCAACTAAATTGAGTCAATTAAAAAAGCTCTGCAGCATGTTACCTTACAATTTTAAGTTAAGTGGAAGTACAGCCGACCTTTTTCACATTTCCAGGTTTAAGTCGCCATAAGTCGTCATAGTAGGGTAAACTTAGAGAGCAGTGAAGAGCAGAGTATCGCAAAAACATGTATTTTACAATCCAATTTGCTCAAATAACAAAGGAAAAACTCAATGATTTGGTTTTCACGACTTTCAAAAAAGGAAAAAAATAGTATGAGACTTAGGGCTTATTTATACTTCTGCCTCAAGCGCACGCGTATGGTCCGGCGCTGCTTTCACACGGTCGCATAGCCCTTGCCGGGGCTGACGCCGACGCTGACACGCACCCCTCAAACAATTTAACTACACGTCACAACGACGCTGACAAGCACGGGCTGTGCTGAGAGCCGCCAGCCCGATGGAGCGAGTGTTTACAAGTGTCAAGTCCCGTGAAGGAGCTCCACATGAAAACGTCTGTTTTGTGTTTACCTTATGATTAAAGTTGTTGCACATCCGCCAGTTCCTGCCTCTGAATGAGCGAGTTTTATATTCTTGTACATTAAGGTAGCATTCAGAAAAAAACAAAACACTCGTGAAGAAACTCGACACAGAGGAACATAAAAACCTGCTGCCAGCTAGCGTTTCGGAAGTGTTATTGCAGAGCAACACAAACAGCACGCAGAAGTATAAATGCACGACTACGCGCAAGGCAGGCGCCGTGGGTCACTTCGATCACTCGACACAGAAGTGTAAACCAGCCTTAATAATAGCAGCTAGAAGAGAGAACAATGTAAAACAATGTACTATATTGTCCATAGACGCTGCATTAGTCATCCTTGCCTTTCTTATGGTAATCTTCATAGACTAGCCTACATAAGGAGCGTAACAGCCTTGGTTGAAAAAGCCGCGCACGGCAGCACGCAGGCGCAGTGTCAAAAAAATAGTTTGATTGCATCAAAAAGGCACTCAAATTGCGCAATGACAAGAAGTGAAAATTATTTATAAACTAATTTCAAGAGGATCATGTGCTTATAATTGCTGCGGCTGGTCCCGCATTATCCAATTCATGATTCACCAATCAGACGATTCCTAAGCCACTATAAATACCCTAAGTTCCATATCACAGCCATCTTCCTTTTGAAGAATCCCACCTTCCACCCCTACTCCTCCTTTCCTAGATGGGTGGCACGGTGGCCCAGTGGTTAGCACTGTTGCCTCACAGCAAGAACGTCACTCGTTCCAGTCCTTACCAAGCCAGCTGACGTTTCTGTGTGGAGTTTACACGTTCTCCCCGTGCTCACGTGGGTTTCCGCCGGGTTCCCCGGTTTACTCCCACCGTCCAAAAACATACAACTTAAGTTAAATGACTAATCCAAATCGGCATCATAGACATGCTCCTAGTAAGTAGTCATCTCAAGAGCAATCACTATCTGTTCATTAGCTACTACAGCAGGGGAGTTCTCGAGATCTACCTGAGCTCAAACTCCCCTCTCGCCTTGCACACGGGAGGGAGCCCCGAGCTCAGGGCTCTCTACCAGGACAGCATGCCAAACAAGCTTTATAATCAATCATCAGCTAAGTGTGAACTCTTGAAATAATATAGATTGCGCCACCAAACACGTGAAAGCGAAAGAAACGACCATCGTTTAAAAATGTAAGGAGTAGAAAGTACAGATATTTGTGTAAAAATGTAAGGAGTAAAAGTAAAAAGTTGTCAGAAAAATAAATAGTGAAGTAAAGTACTGATACCAGAAAAATCTACTCAAGTACAGTAACGAAGTATTTGTACTGTGTTATTTCACATCTCTGCATTAGAAACCCCCTCGCATAAGCGGTAACTAGTTTTTTGGTCATTTGATGCAAAGAAAATGGTCTAGTTTCATTATGGACAAATTCAGTTCTTCAGTATTCTTCCAAATGTTCTCTCTTGTGTTTTTCAGAAATGTAAATAAATATATGAATATTCATTAAGAGAGATTCAGACAAGTGATGAAAAGCAGGGAAAGCAATTTACAGGGTTATATTGGCCAGTTTGGCTTGCATACACAAAACTACACGCTACTAAAGGTGTTCAGAGTAGTTGTTAGGGTGTTTATTTGGTACGTGGTTACTGTGATGATTGGAGTAGATTGAAACTTTTTTAGTTGAGCACGCTATGAATCGCAATGTGACCTTTTAAATAATGATATTTAGTCAAATGGATCAACTTAATGTGACAAATATGAAGCACACGTTGAAACGTTCTTCAAAATATCTTCTTTTGTGTTCGACAGAAGAAATAAGATTAAAAAACAGGTTTGGATTTCAGAAGATTTTCTGGTGAAAGGAAACATGCAATGTGGATTGTGGTTTACATTTTAAATGTTAAGCCGGCATGTCTTATGTCAATGTCTTCCGCTTTTAT
>CAIGQW010019039.1:0-11695 GCA_903798125.1 Danio choprae
GTGTGTGTGTGTGTGTGTGTGTGTGTGTGTTCAAAAAGTATATTAGCTATTAGATTTGTTTTTGTAATTTTCAAATATATGCAAAAATGTATACATGTGAAATCCAGATGTGAACTTGTATGTCATTTGCATATACGTCAGATTTCTATGTGGGTAATTGGTAGACTTTAAAGAAAAGAGTACAAATGTTTAGTGCTTATGTACATTTCTCTGAATTACCCATTGGAGAAAGTGATCTTTCCAGCACATCCTTTTATAAATGAAGCCCCAGAAGCACATGGTCACAGATCTCCAATCTTACTATTCAGCAAGAGTTTCCCCATCAGCCCCTGCTCGTTCTCGAACCCCCGGTCCTGTGAATTCCCGGTTCCGATGCGATGCGATGCTATGAATGTTGCAGGAGTTTCTCCTTCTGTGTTCTTTGTTTCAGAGAAAGCTGTGCCATTTGTTAATAGCAGAGAGATCATATAATCAGAAAGAAAAGAAGAGCTATTTTAAATTATTTTAGGCTTTTTTTGCTATATTTATTTTCTTGTATTGGAAATCTTTATAGAAAAGAAAACAAAGACAAGTATTTTCATCAGTGCAAAAACCTATTTTCTCCTGTTTGTACATTTTCCATGTCGAGCAGTCTTTAGAGCAATATACTGTTCATGTGACTGTATGTGCATGCTGTTTGTGATGCCTTAATAACAGCGCCGCCGTCCATCCTCACCAGCGCTCGGCTGTGGTCGACCAGTGCAGTCAATAAAGCTGTGCTTTCTGTCTACACGGAGCTCTCCGTGTCCTTTCATTTTTACATTCAAACATTGCATTTGAACAACACTGTTGCAGCAGAGTTGTTGGTAACACTGTACAATAAGGCTGTATTAGTTATTAATGCATTTACTAACATGAGCAAACAATGAACAGTACATTTATTACAGCATTTGTTCATGTTAGTCAACAATAGTAAATGAAAATACAGTTATGTTAACTCACGGTGCATTGATGTTACCTAGCTTGAATTTGGACGTTAATAATTCATTACTAAATGTTGAACTGGGCAGCACGGTGGCGCAGTGGGTAGCACAATCGCCTCACAGCAAGAAGGTCGATGGTTTGAGCCTCAGCTGGGTCAGTTGGCGTTTCTGTGTGGAGTTTGCATGTTCTCCCCGTGTTGGCGTGGGTTTCCTCCGGGTGCTCCGGTTTCCCCCACAAGTCCAAAGACATGCAGTATAGGTGAATTGGGTAAGCTAAACTGTCCGTAGTGTATGTGTGTGAATGGGTATGTGTGGATGTTTCCCAGTGATGGGTTGCAGCTGGAAGGGCATCCGCTGCATAAAACATGCTGGATAAGTTGGCGGTTCATTCCGCTGTGGCGACCCCAGATTAATAAAGGGACTAAGCCGAAATGAAAATGAATGAATGAATAAATGTTGAACTATGATTAATAAATGCTGTGCTAGTAAATATATTCATTCATTCATTTTCATTTCGGCTTAGTCCCTTTATTAATCTGGGGTCGCCACAGCGGAATGAACCGCCAACTTATCCAGCATGTTTTATGCAGCGGATGCCCTTCCAGCTGCAACCCATCACTGGGAAACATCCACACACACCCATTCACACTCATACACTACGGACAGTTTAGCTTACACAATTCCCCTATAGCGCATGTGTTTGGACTGTGGGGGAAACCGGAGCACCCGGAGGAAACCCACACCAACACGGGGAGAACATGCAAACTCCACACAGAAACGCCAACTGACCCAGCTGAGGCTCGAACCAGCGACTTTCTTGCTGTGAGGCGATCGTGCTACTCACTGCGCCACCGTGCTGCCTAGTCCAAATATCTCAACATTATTAAATCAAGAAGCATTTAAGGGTTTAAATGCCACCGTGCTGCCTAGATATATTAACTAATGAAACCTTATTGTGACCGAGTTTCAGTAACACTTTAGAATAATGGTCCATTAGTTAAGTGATGACCAATCTTGTTCAGCATTGATTAATCATAGTTCAACATGAACTGATGCATTATTAAAATACAAAGTTGTGCTTGTTAACATTAGTCACTGTACTCTGAGTTAATGAACTAACGTTAGGTAAAATATCATTAAATGTCTTTCTAAGAGTTTGTACATGTTAGTCAGGGGTGTCCTAACTCGGTCCTAGAGGGCCGGTGTCCTGGAGGGTTTAGCTCCAACCCTAATCAAACACACCTGAACCAGCTAATCAAGCTCTTACTAGATATACTAGAAACCTCCTGGCAGGTGTGTTGAAGCAAGCTGGAGCTAAACTCAGCAGGACACCGGCCCTCCAGGACCGAGTTTGGACACCCCTGATGTTAGTGAACACATTAACTAATGGATCAATATTTTAAAGTGTTACCCTTGTTTCTAGTCCAAATATCCAATTTTGTACTGTAAGATTTGTTTGTATGATTTACCCATCAAAAGCTGTGCCAGTCTCCTCCAATGGCCCACCAATAACAGACGTCCAAACAGGGATGTCTTAGCTAAAACAGAGCTAAATTTGGGCTGTCAGTGACTTATTGTCACGGCCACACAAGGGTAAACTTTAAAGGTGTTTATTCTGTGATGCACAATAGCCACACAGTAAAGCAGGTGAATGGCATTGCAGAGGGGGAGCGATCTCATAGTTCAGTTCAGGGGTAAACATCAACATCAGAATAGTCACTTAACTTAAATAGATGTGTTGGCATCCACAGGTGAAGGAGGAGAACATCCATGGAAGAGCACAGGCGAATACAGGAGAGACCATGCGTCTGATTCCAGCCGACGAGTGAGTGAGTGAGTGAGTGAGGGGAGTATTCATGGTGTGGTGATTGTGGGTGATCAGTAATCAGGAGAGGGCTCACGGGTGTGGTGTGTGTTGAGTGAGATCGGTGACGGGGACTGCAGGAGCGAGCTGAGGGTGTGACACTAATAATGTGAAAATTAAAAATGACTTTATTTAAACTAATTAAATAATGCAAAAATAGACTAGTCATCATTACATATACAGCTGAAGTCAGCATTATTCGCCCTCCTGTGTGTTCTTTTCTTTGTCTAATATTTCCCAGATGATGTTGAACAGATTGAGGAGTTTCTCCCAGTATTTCCTATAATATTTGTTCTTCTGCAGAAAGTCTTATTTGTTTTATTTGGGCTAGAATAAAAGCAGTTCTTCATTGTTTTAAAGCCATTTTAAGGTCAATATTATTCGCCCCCTTCAGCAATATTAGTGTTGGATTGTCTCCAGAACAAACCACTGTTATACAATGACTTGCCTAATTACCCTAACTTTACCCTAATTACCCTAACTTTACCCTAATAACCCTAGTGAAGCCTTTAAATGTCACTTTAAGCTGAATACTAGTGTCCTGAATAAAATATTACGTGCTGTCATCATGGCAAAGAGAAAAGCAAAGCATTTTTGCAGTGTGTGTGTGTGTGTGTGTGTGTGTGTTGAGAGATGGATTGAGGTCAAACTACCTGTGGAGTGGGCTGGAGACACCTGGAATCGAGTGTAGATGTCGTTGCATGTGCTGTCGGGGCCGATCTCCACCTCAAACCCAACTGTAGGACTGGAGGTGTCTACAGGAGCAAACATGAAAGCATTAGACACCAGTATCACCACTCAATCTTCACATGTTCAATCTGTGAGTGAACTATCCCTTTAGCACAGATACAGACGGCGTACTCTAGCTGCTGTGTGGGTCTGAACACACTTACGTGGCGTGCTCTGAGTGCTGTCGATGGTGTTTTCCTGGGTCATTTCTGCAGACGTCTCCTCCACGCTCATGTCCTCCAGCTTTACTTTCTGAGACAGACCCTGAATAACACACACATGTTCAGATCTAGTTTCTACACACACACACACACACACTGAAAACCACCTGCGCTTCTTATCTGATTTGATCTGATTATTGATTTGGTATTATTCGCCCCCTTCAGCAATATTAGTGTTGGATTAGTGTCTCCAGAACAAACTATCATGTTTAGAAATGTGTTGAAATAAAAATCTTCTTTGAGTGAAAAGAAGGAGGGCTGATGTTTCTGACTTCATCTCTCTCAGGTGGTAATGAACCCTTCAGTCTTATACAACAGCTGCCGGCTGACCTGTTGGCTTATATATATCCTGCAATAACAACCAGCTGGATGTACGTTATATCTCACTAAAAACATTACAAGAAGCCGAACACCTGTGAGGGCCAATCTCAGTGCAATCTGTCACAATGATGAACAGCTTCAGACATTTCTCTCACAGCTAATAAAACAACGAAACCTTTTCTGGTTAACACGGCCTCTGGAGCATCCGTGGTATTTGAGGTTTAGTTAGTTCCTCGTCTCGAAATGAAGTTTCAACATTTCTCAGCATTTGAAGTTTTGTTTTGAGTGTCAATTCAACGCGTGTACTGATAGAGAATCGAAAGTTAGATTACTTTGCATAACCCTTATTCAATCATAGCAGTGGGCGTTTACTTCCAAGCCCTCTCAGGAGACGCCACCAGGGTAGAAAACACACCGCTGAATGAAGAAACAACACAAATATCATAAGCTGCAAAAGTAAAGCGTTTTGAGACGGTTAAAGGTCCCATGAAGTGCTGTGAAAGTTGTATTTGTTATTCGATATTTGATGTAATCTGAACTGAAACCTCAAGAGAGGATTATTACTGATTTTGAGATTGTCCTGTCGACCTCAGACAACAGTATAAGAAAGAAAGTAAATGAATGACCCTTTTATGCGAAAGTAAAGTCGTATAAATTGTTAAAGGTCTCATGAAGTGCTCTATAATGTAATTTATGTTTGACATATTTCAACTGAACCCTGAACAGAGGCTATTAGTAGCTCCTCCCCTTTTTAATAGCCTGTGTTGTTGTTCTCCCAGCTCTGCCAGTGAGAGTGGTTGAAGCTCAAGCACATCAAGAGCAGCCAATGAGAAGAAGAGGGCGGGGCAGATACTAGAGAGCACCTGATTGGTCAGAAGATTTGACGTGAATCTATGTTAATATCAGGTTTATATCTTCTAAGTGTGGGTTTTGGAGACACTAGAGTATAGATAATACTAACAGACCGATACTGGCATCTAAAAAACTTTATTGTAATTTCACGGCACCTTTAATAGCTTTAGGAATTGAAAGGTTAATTCATCTGTAAACTATCTAAACATCCGAGGTATGTCACATAACCTGTTTGTAGAGCAGGCCTCGGGGAATGAAATGTAGGAAGTAAAATGTGCTCTTTTGTTGACAGCTGAAGCACAAACCACCTGCATTATTTCCCCGAACAATGATAAAATATTTCATATTTTAGTATTAATACGCATAATTGGCGGAATATTAGGCGGTTCATTCCGCTGTGGAGACCGCTGATAAATAATGGACTAAACCGAAAGGAATATTGAACAGCACATCAATACCGTAATATAGCAAAATGTTTGATATGATGAATGGAAATATAACCCAGCAGGCACCTTGATGTTAAAATGACACATCAAAAATGCAAATCAATTGAATGTCTATTGACTGCCTAGTACACTGATACACAAAAAACATCAAATTGACACCTAAGATTGGCGTCAAAAGAATTACTCCTTTGTTTCTTGACACCAATATTAGATGTCAGTGTGGTGTCGTTCTGTCATTAAAGTTGTTTACATGCATTGTAGAGATATCCAGTGTAAATCCAGTGTAAATTAGTAATAGTCTCTAAGGGTCAAACAACAGAAAATAAGGTCAAGAATATTGGCGTGATTCTGGAGTCAGACCTGAGTTTCAGTAGTCATGTCAAAGCAGTAAGTAAATCTGCATACTGTCATCTCTAAGACACTGCAAGAAGTAGATGCTTTGTCTCCAGTGAGGACTTAGAGAAACTTGTTCATGCTTTTATCAGCAGCAGGGTGGATTACTGTAATGCCCTCCTCACTGGCCTTCCCAAACAGACAGTCAGACAGTTGCAGCCCATCCAGAACGCTGCGGCCAAGAAAATCAGAGCACATCTCACCTGTCCTCAGGTCTCTACACTGGCTCCCAGTTACATTCAGAATAGATTTTAAAGTATTATTACTTGTCTATAAATCTCTAAATGGCCTAGGACCTCAATACATTACAGATATGCTCACTGAATACAAACCTAACAGATCACTCAGATCTTTAGGATCATATAAACTAGAAATCCCAAGAGTTCAGTCAGAGCAGGGTGAATCTGCCTTCAGCTACTAACAGCGCCCCCTGCTGCTGGAATCAGCTTCCAGAGATGATCAGATGTGCTCCAACATTAGGCACATTCACATCCAGACTGAGTTTAGAACATTGTATGATTCTCCTAAATAGGATATAACATTTAACATAAATAATGCAAATCATGCTTTTCTTACTCCGAGTTTTTGTCTTGTTCCTAGTCCAAAAATCTAAAACTCTGAGACAGAAATAGACTTTCTAGACAAGCAAAAAATATAATTTAGTTTTTAGGGAAAAAAAAGCCTTAATTAAATGACTTTTTTCCTTAAAATAAGCACAATAATCTGATAGTGGGGTAAGCAGGATAATCTTGTTTGTCATTTTGACATGTGGCACCTTTAACTACAGAGGCCACGCCTACTGGAGGATGGTCTGGCCAATAGCACGCGCTAGTTTGATTCAGAAACGTTTTTTTGTGCTTTTCCCATTGAAGAAAATAGGCATATGTCTGCTTCATAACCTACCTAACCAGTGCATGCTGTTTTTACTTCTTCTAAACAGGGCATCTACGTAATCAGAGTGGTTTAAGTCTGTAAATAAACACCCTAGGCGGTCTCAATAGAACTTATGAACCCCAAGGCATAAACCTCATTCTTCATGGTTTCATATATTGTCACTTATTCAACAGACGTCAGTTCTTCCTTATATCTGCTGTGCATTTTTGCAGTGTTGAGGATTCTGGATCCACCAGTTCATGAGTGCATCATCCTGTGTTTCTAATACAGACTGTGAAGGACTTCTGATGTTCTCTAGAAAGACACAGATGACTGAAGTTAAAATTCACACAGTGATGATGACAGACCGGCTCCGCATCCAGTCATAAAAGCAGCCTAACCTTGTCTTCAGGCCATATCCAACCTAAATACTTATAGTGCATCAGTTGCAACCTGTTTTCTTATAGTCATAACCATGCAGGACCCTTACTGCTTATGGTTTTTGTAACCAATAAAGCCACTTAATTGTAAATACTGTTATATAAATATTCATTCATTTTCATTTCAGCTTAGTCCCTTTATTAATCTGGGGTCGCCACAGCGGAATGAACCGCCAACTTATCTAGCATATGTTTTACACAGCGGATGCCCTTCCAGCTGCAACCCATCACTGGGAAACATCCACACACACACATTCACACTCATACACTACGGACAATTTAGCTTACCCAATTCCCCTATAGCGCATGTGTTTGGACTGTGGGGGAAACCGGAGCACCCGGAGGAAACCCACACCAACACGGGGAGAACATGCAAACTCCACACAGAAATGCCAACTGACCCAGCCGAGGCTCGAACCAGCAACCTTCTTGCTTTGAGGTGATTGTGTTACCCACTGCGCCACCGCGTCGCTCCGTTTTAGTAACTCATTTCTAATAGCTGATTTATCTTTGCCATGATGACAGCACATAATATTAGACTAGATATTCTTCAAGATACTAGTATTCAGCTTACAGTGACATTTAAAGGCTTCACTAGGGTAATTAGGGTAAAGTTAGGGTAATTAGGGTAAAGTTAGGGTAATTAGGGTAAAGTTAGGGTAATTAGGGTAAAGTTAGGGTAATTAGGGTAAAGTTAGGGTAGTTAGGCAAGTCATTGTATAACAGTGGTTTGTTCTGGAGACAATCCAACACTAATATTGCTGAAGGGGGTGAATAATATTGACCTTAAAATGTCTTTAAAACAATGAAGAACTGCTTTTATTCTAGCCGAAATAAACCAAATAAGACTTTCTCCAGAAGAACAAATATTATAGGAAATACTGGGAGAAATTCCTGAATCTGTTCAACATCATTCAGGAATTCTTTGACAAAGAAAAAGAAAAATTGGAGGGTGAATAATGTTGACTTCTGTATGTGTGTGTGTAAATACCCTGAGCTTCTGCAAAGCTTTTCTTTAAGAATGAATGTGTGCACACTTGGTATGTAAAAGTTCAAAACAACCTCAAGCGAATCTTAGCGATTTAGGGATTTTTATTAAACATTTGGTATTTCCATCACTCGTTTCTCCGGTGATACTTTATAATGCACACACAGCAGGTTAGGTCACTTACACTTTCTGTCATCCGTTGACCAGAGTAAGCCAGAGTAAGTACACTAAAACAATACTGTGCACAGTCCGCTGACTCTCATGACAAAGACAGAAAATACTTCAACATAACTTCCTGAATATGTTCTGAAAATGAAAGCAGTGGATGCAGGTTTGAATGACACGAGGGAGTAAATGATGACGGTCACGTGTTTTTGTAAAGAGAAAAATCGAATGTCTTGAAAGTGACTGCCAGCAAAGCTCTTTCCCGATTCTGAGGCCGCGGTGAACCTGGTGAACCTTCGGTTGCAGAGATTGAGCTGTGAACTATATGTGATTTCACACTCATGAAGAATGTTCCTCAGAGTCTTCAAGGAAATGTTCTGGAGGAGTCAGAGGCGTGCCAGCCTGAAGAGCACATCAATTCAACCTACAGCACAACAAGAACAGATGAAGAAACATGCCAAGTGTGGTTTATTTATAAACTAATTTCCAGAAGATCACGTGCTTATGATTGCTCACAGCCGGTCCTGCATCAGCTCACGATTGATTCACCAATCAGATGATTCCTAGATCACCATAAATAACCAGAGTTCTCTTATCTCAGTACCTTCCTCTTGAAGAACACGGTGGCTCAGTCATTAACACTGTCGCCTCACAGCAAGAATGTCTCTGGTTAAAGTCCCGACTAAACTAGTCGACATTTCTGTGCGGAGTTTGCTCGTTCTCCCCGTGCTCGTGTGGGTTTTCCCCAGGTTCTCCGGTTTCCTCCCACAGTCCAAAAACACGCAACTTAAGTAAATTGAACATGCCAAATCGATACCATTGCCGAGCTCTTAATAAGTATACATCTCTTTTCAGCCATTCTTTTAGCCAGAAATAAGTCGGGGGAGTTCATCGAGATCTACCTGAGCTCAAGCTCCCCTCTCGCCCTGCAAATGGGAGGGAGCCCCGGGCTGGAGGATCTATAAGCTCAGGGCTCTCTCCCGGGACAGCATGCCAAACACGCTTTATAACCAATCATCAGCTAACTGTGAACTACTGAAGTGTGGTTTATTTATAAACTAATTTCGAGAGGATCACGTGCTTATGATTGAACACGCCATCAGCGATCAGACGAATTACACCAATCAGACGAATACTGACACACTATAAATAAGCAGAGTTTTCCACTGCAGTCATCTTCGTCTTGAAGAATCCCCCCTTCCACCCCTACTCCTTCCCTTCTCCTGACCAGGCGGCACGGCGGCCCAGTGGTTAGCACTGTTTCCTCACAGCAGGAACACCACCGGTTTTGCCCCTCACCAGGCCGGTCAGCGTTTCTGTGCGGAGTTTGCATGTTCTCCCTTGTGCTCGCGTGGGTTTTCCCCGGGCTACCAGGTTTCCTCCCACCGTCCAAAGACATTCACCATAAGTAAATTGACTACTCCAAAGTAGCATCCTAAGAAATATCTCAGCACGTTCACAAGCAGGGGAGTTCTCCAGACCTACCTGAGCTCAAACTCCCCTCTCGCCCTTCAAACGGGAGGGAGCCCCGGGATATTCTGAGCTCAGGGCTCTCTCCTGGGACAGCATGCCAAACACGCTTTATAACCAATCAACAGCTAAGTGTGAACTCTTGAAATATTAACCAAAGCCAAGGCAAACATGTATGAACGGTCGCTGCTTCTGGGGTTTATGTGTGTAGAAGTGAAAGTGAGATCAGTCGTCCTTTTTTCAACACATTTTCTACATTTTTGAGAAACGGCAACAATGTAAATAGCATACATTTGACTACAGCTTCTGGGAGAAATGTACAGCGCAGTTTGTTCCTTTTCACACTATACGGATATTTGCCTACCAGTGTATTGTCATCAGATAAAGGATTATTGTCATGCAGTTTTATGCACAACAGCAAATAAACACCACAAAACAACTCAACACTGATTTGTAATGAGTGGTTTGTGTCACCTATCGATCTCAACTTAGAGTCTGGTGAAGCACACCTCCACAAAAGAGGTAAAAAATCAAGGTTAAAAAAAAAGTGATTCGCTATATCTGATCTGTACAACAGGCGATGCCTTCTCGGGGACTAGAATGTCATGTGAAATCCAGAACTAAACATCCTCTAAGTCCACACTGTCTGTATATGGCATGCTGTTTACCACCTTATATTTGCTTCACGTTATGTTAGAAACCCGTCTCGTGAGGCTCTTCTTCACCTTCTCTTCTCTGCTATGAATTATTGTTAAACATCTCCTGAGCAGAGTCAGTTCATTCTGTCATCATCACTGTGTGAATGCGTGTGAACTTTAGCTTCCGTCATCCCTGCCTTTCTGGAGAACATCAGAGGTCCTTCATCCCACATGGAAAGAACCTATATGAGGATATATGCGCATATATGAAACCTATATGCAGTATATATGCACGTATATGATAATATATATGCTGCATATGTATGCCACATATAGGCAAAATTGAGGTGCATATATGTGCATATACAGGCCATATAGGTCTCCTGTATTGCTTCTTTATATCCACATATAAGTCCTATATGTACATACATTATCTGTCTTATATCTCACTCTGGAAACTGTCATACATGATGCCGCAATAACTAACAGCTAAAAAAAAAAGGCAAAAAACGTATGTATGTGCGAACACTTGAAATTGGTACATATAATATAGGAAAATGGCCAATTTTATATGTCACATATATTAAAAAGCTATATCAAAACCTATATTAAAACATATATAGGTTCTTTGCATGTGGGATAGTCTGGAGTCTGTATTAGAAACACAGGATGATGCACTCATGAACTGGTGGATTCAGAATCCTCCATCACCGCACAGCAGATATAAGGGAAATGCACTGTTGAATGACTGACAATTTGAAACCATAGAGAAGATCTGGGAGGCTTGTGGATTGGGTTTCATAAGTCAAAACAATATTTTCAAGCGATCTGCCAAGTTGTTCTGGGAAGCACAGGGTGTTTGAATAAATCTGTCAATCATAATGCAGAGAGAAATGCATGAATGGCTGCTTCGCACTCCTGCCTGATGTGTTGGAGTGGAATTACAAAATTCTGATGATTTTTTGCTAGGCTCCATTATGATTGTCGTCACAAGATTTCCAAGAACACCTCGTACACTGACAAACCACGCCAAGTCCACAAATATCACAGAGGTGTACGGGATGGAATGCAATATATAATAACTGAAGAACATTTTCACTAAGTGAAGTTTCATAAACTAATTTCGAGAGGAGCACGTGATATGATTGATCGCAGCCGGTCTCTCATCAGTAATCACTAGTAAGCCAATCAGATTAATACAAACTCCCTATAAGTAGCCTGTCAAAAAACTACTCCCTTATCTTCGTTTTCGAAGAAACCCCCCATCCACCCCATCTCCTCCTTTCCTCCTTTACCAGGGGGAGCTCTAGAGAACTATCTGATCTCGCACCCC
>CAIGQW010019055.1:0-13340 GCA_903798125.1 Danio choprae
ATATATATATATATATATATATATACTATATAAATATGTATATATACATACACACATATACACATTCAAGTGACATAACTAAAACTTTTAAATGATATAAGTAAATAAAAATAATAATAAATAAATAAAAATAATGAATTATTTACAAATACAGAATATATTAGAATTATTTTATTGGTTTGTTATTTGCTATATACATCTTTGTTAAAGTTATATTATTGTTTTATATTATTGTCTTTCAACCTGAAACATTAAAATATGCAGCCAAAGAGGAAAATAGAACAAGTGTGTGCTAAAACTAGTCTCTCTTATGATTTAGTAGTCTTGGCTTAGGAAGTGACTAATTTTATCTGCTGATTAATTCCGAGATGAATACAATCAATCAAACTTAAGAAAGCCTTGCTGTTTATATGCATATATTAATATATAAATGCATTATTTTTTACTGAAAGTGACTTTCAGTTGGCAGCTAATAAAACGTATACTAGCAAAGAGTAATTTAAAATGAGTTAATTATGCTGCGCAGCTAAAAAAGGGAAGCATGAATGATTCAGGCACTCACATTTTAGAGGTTCGGCCAGTGATTGTGTATTTGTGTAGATGATATAGTGGCAGGGTCATTTGTATTGTTTTGCTTTAAATGTACAATGTTCATAATTTTGCTTTTGTACTGTGACATAATCTGTATTGTGGTGTTGCTTAAATGAATGAAATGCATTACTGAAAGAGAAAAATATAGGGTGGGAGCTTTTAAGGTCTCATTTATGCTCCAGTTGTTGATTGGAAAGAGGCAGATCTGAATATGAGTTTGCACTTTGTAGATGTAGGAAAGCACCAGAATTTCAGTAGACTAAACAATTAGGTCTGTTGCTTCATTGGAAGAAAATATAAATGTTGTATGATGCATATTAATATGTATGATGTTCAAAATTAAAATGATGCAAATATGCAATATACATTGCAAGGTTGTTAACATACTTTGCCGTTAAGAGATTATACAGCTGGCATTTCTATTGCCAACATTGATATGCACATTCTTGAATAAAATTAGATATTATATGATATTAGATATTATTTGGAAAACATCCAACAAAAGTACTATTAAGTAAAGCACGATTAATTGGGATAATTCAGAGCCAAAAGTAACAGTTACGAGTCAAGCATAAAGCACAGCTGTATATTAGTTTTAATTGTTTGTCAGTAGGATATGTTTAATCTTGTGCAGTCCTCTATTGACAAAGTTGCAATAGTTGTATAGGTAAGCCTATGTGGCGCAGTGGGTAGCACGTTCGCCTCACAGCAAGAAGGTCGCTGGTTCGAGCCTCGGCTGCGTCAGTTGGCGTTTCTGTGTGGAGTTTGCATGTTCTCCCTGAGTTGGCGTGGGTTTCCTCCGGGTGCTCCGGTTTCCCCCACAAGTCCAAAGACATGCGGTACAGGTGAATTGGGTAGACTAAATTGTCCATAGTGTATGAGTGTGAATGGGTGTGTATGGATGTTTCCCAGAGATGGGTTGCAGCTGGAAGGGCATCCGCTGCGTAAAACATGTGCTGGATAAGTTGGCGGTCCATTCCGCTGTGGCGACCCCAGATTAATAAAGGGACTAAGCCGAAATGAAAATGAATGAATGAATATTTGCACAAGTCTCATCTGTTGTGAATGCCCCATTAAATAGTAGCTTTCACTGTAGTTCATTTTTTTCTGTTACTGTTTGTTTTGCCGTAACGTCTGGATGACTGAGTGGTTTATTCTTGCATGCACGCTACGTATAATAATCCATGTCATGCACACGATTTCTCACACTTTTTTTGCTTGTCATTTGTTGAGCATTATAAACACCTTGTTTGTTTTTACATTGTATCACAAGGTGCTATGTCAGCTGCTTTACACTTATACTCCTTCACATTTATTTTCACCTCCATGCACGTCTGTTGCTCCTTCATCCACTCCCTCTCAATGAACTTTGCCTCCTGGATTCCCTGACATACCAGAAAATCGATGGTTTTCTTCGCTTACATCTTCCAAATGGTCACTTTTGGCCACTTCTACTGAAACAGTTGATGAAACTGATTATACACAGTATGTTTTCTCATATGTATGTTCTCTCATGTTTTCTCATGCAGGTTACGAATGTATTTATTTTCACTTTACAGAACTAATCTACTGATCATTTTAAAGAAAGTTGTCAGCAAAGGTAGTTTTCAAGTCCAGTCACACCAGCAACCAAATAAATGTTTGAATGGGAACATCCAACAATTCAAACGACGTTGATTTGACCCTGGTGCAAAATTAGATAAGGATGTATCTGAGGGTGCTGTAGATCATGGAGGACCTTCCAGAGAGTACTTCCACTTATTAATGAAAGCAACACAGCATTCAAAAAATCTTTGAAAGGCCTGATGAAAGAGGCACGTTTGACCCTTGATACACATGAAATGTTTTTAAAAATTAAAATTGAGGATTACTGCTTATCAAAAATATTGTCACAGATGCTGTGCAGGATTACCGAGGAAGTACGGAGAGTACGAACACACAAAATAACACACGTGGAACACAGAGTCCAAACATAATCCTGACAAATATCATGCATATTTGTATTTTGTGTCTGTGTGTTAATTCAGCTATTGACAGCGGCCTATAGTCATTAAATTGTGTAATGATATTGGTCTGCATAATGCAAGGTGGGGTTGGCCTGCACTTCTTTTTTGAATGACTTTTCATGCAGCTGTGTGTGGAGTGGGAGACAGCATTCCTTCAAAGAACAAAATAGCTAAGGTAGTCTGTTAATTGCTATTGTTAAAAGCTATTAGTTATGATAACACTTTATTTTGATGGTCTATTTGAGCATTAGTAGACTGTCTGCTTAATATCTTTTGATACTGCTCCTACAACAGACATTTAACTGACTATAAGAAATTTTGCAAGTACATGTCAACGTACACTAACCCCAACCTAACCCCATAGATGCAATGTAACTTAAATTCCATCAAAATAAAGTGTGATCTTAGTTACTAGTTAATTAAAGTTATTAGTAACTAATAGAGGCGTAGCAACTGGGGGGGTTGGGGGTTCCCTAAACCCAGCCGACAGTTTTAAAAAGCAATCCAGAAAAAGAAAAGCCCTCGCATGATTTTACCACGTTTTCAGATTTTACCATATTCTCACCCTGTTATTTACACGTTTATTGAATTTTTTGTCTTCTGTTTTTGTCTTACGCACTTTCTGGAACTGGTCTTCACCGGACTCAAACCCCGTCATTGTGGTCAACTCCTCTCTGCGTCTCAAGTCTGCCGACGTACATGGCGAGCTACTGGACAAACTGGTAATAGCAGGAAAGCTGTCAATACAAACTACCATACAAAGGTAAGCTGTCAGCTGGTAAGCATGAAAAGGAATGGCATCATACTGCCCCGTAGCATTAGTTTTAAAGATGAAATGAAGCCATACGTACTTTTGGCTACATAATTTGCGATCTTCAGAAATGTATATAGGGCTACGTTTTCAGAATGAGCCTATGTTGGTATCATAACTTGTGAGTGCTGATCTGCTGTGTTTTTTTAATAGTTATCATAGTAATCTTACATGATTAATTGTTAATTGTATGCTGGATTTGCTTTGATGTTAAGATTTTCAGCAACTTAAACTTGATATTTGCAAATCACTTTTTTTTCAATTTGTTTTATGACTAAAAGTATGTGATTTTCACAATTTATATTCAATAATAAACTAACCATACACATTTTATATATCTTGCTTTTAAATCTGCCCTGATTGCCTTCATTATCCCATTTTCTTCAAGTCATGCCTGTTCACAAATGATGCGTGTTCGCAAATTATCCTGCAAGAGGCAAACATTACTGCCTCAAGCCAAGGAGCCAGATGCTTCCAAGACGCTCAGACATGAAGATGCCACTCATGTCAGCCCTTTAGAATGAGGAACAGAGAGGCTTAGACAGATCCTCTGGGCCACTGATGCAGCAGTCTCTAGAGTAGCTGTGGCAGGAACAGCTTTCTCAGAAACCCATTCTGCAGACATGAGAGTATCTTCTGGGACCACACAGTGACAGGTGACTGGGTATTTTGGGACTGGCACAGATGGATGGTCACTGACTTCAACCATGAATAGAAAAGGATTTCATCCAGTCCAATCAGCCAGCTTGGATTTTGCTGCCGTCTTCTAAAGGAAGGGGTACAGGATGACCAGGCTAGAAGGAAAAAAAAGAATCATTATGATTGTTAGATGGTGCTTCTTTCCCAGACAAGGACTTAGTATAGTCTTTTATCAATTTCAAACTTCTTGTGATGCAAAAGTACACAAAAATATAAACTAAAAATATATAATAAGAAAACTGGGCCTCACAGTGGCGTAGTGGGTAGCATGATCGCCTCACAGCAAGAAGGACGCTGGTTCGAGCCTCGGCTGGGTCAGTTGGCATTTCTGTGTGGAGTTTGCATGTTCTCCCCATGTTGGCGTAGGTTTCCCCCGGGTGCTCCGGTTTCCCCCACAAGTCCAAAGACATGCGGTATAGGTGAATTGGATAGGCTAAATTGTCCGTAGTGTATGTGTGTGAATGGGTGTGTGTGGATGTTTCCCAGTGATGGGTTGCAGCTAGAAGGGCATCCGCTGCGTAAAACATATGCTGGATAAGTTGGCGGTTCATTCCGCTGTGGCGACCCCGGATTAATAAAGGGACTAAGCCGAAATGAAAATGAATGAATGAATAATAAGGAAACTGTGTATTAAGCTTTCAAAGATTAAGCTCGACCCTCTCCTAAAACAACAGAAAAACAATAATAGTCTATTAAATGTAATATTCAATAATCCTTAAAACTGAAATCTCTTTCAATGAAAATGCAGCACTGTGTCCATCCATTACAGCAGGTGCAGCACACAACAACTGTTCAATATTATGTGTGTGCATAGAGAATGCACTCACAGACTGACTTACGTGTGCACAAGATGAGACAGTATCTTATATATCCATTATTTGACAGATGTACGTGACCGTTATACACTCACTTTTTTTGTAGCACCTCGTTTTTTTTTTAGATGCTACAAAGATTAAGCGATTTCAACTTTTACTTGCAGAAGCGCTCATTTGTCACACTGTTAGTTCCAGAACCGTGGACCAATCAGACAAAACTGCTTGATGAAAATTCATCAGCATGGGACCAGACCAAGCCACAGAGTTTGCTCTTTGCACAAAACAAAAACAGATAACCACATTTTCACCATACCTTATGTTTGGAGGAGAAACAAAGGTATCCATGTGTGGTGCCTAGTGATTATGAGGTAAGCGGTGTGCAGTGTTTTTGAATAAATTTGATTTTTAACATTTTACATTATATATTGATATGTCTGTTGTCGTGGCAATTTCAAATAATTAAACTCTTACTGATCAAGAGACAAAGTCTTACAAGGTTTACTTCCAAAAAGATTTTATTCTTTGCAAAGAATAGGTCGGACAGTCATACAGGAACACCGGTTGCCATCACAGATGACACCCAACTCTCTTTAGAACATTCCTCCTCTGAGGATCAAGATAAGGCTCCCAGGATTTACACTTATTGAATGCATATGTTTAAAAGCAGATGACAACCTACTGAATGACCCTTCTTGTAATATATGTTTTTGTACCATCTTTTCTTAGGAAGGCATATGTTTCTTAATATATGGTGTTTCTAGTAAGAAAGAGAAGTTTTATATAAATCAATGTTTTAGTAATAATAAAAATGAATTTTTCCACCACACTGCTTAGGCTACTCATGAAAATGTGGAGGCAATGGTGGAAAAAGAGCAGCTGTGTAATGGTTTAATTCAGAGGAGTTCCTGGAGGGCTGCAGCCCTGCAGAGTTTAGTTCCAAATCTGCTTCAACACACTTGTCTGTAAGTTTTAAACAGAGGTTTTCTTACTATAGGGGAGATGGAAATGCCTGTATTACCATTGGAAAACCTGTAACGCTAACTTGGTCACATGAAGCATGTCTTAGCCAATCAAATGGCAGTTTTTAATTTCCTTCTCTGCATACTGCTATGGAGGTAGCGTCACACTAGAGTTTGAGCTTGCAAAATTCTGTTGTACAGCGCTGCGATAAGGGGCAGGATTAAACAAGATGATTAGACAATAAAAAAGAGAGCGATTGGTCCATATTTTGAATTTCTGTACAGAGAGGTCATGCTTTGTTTTTCGATTGGTCTCACAAAGTCACGTGATGCGATTTTGCAGGTCAAAGCTCACCAAGCTTAAAATTTCCAACGCAGCAAACTGCGAAACTTGTTGCACGAGTGTGCGTTTCTGGCCTGTCGCATTAGCATGCACATGAATGGAAGTCTATGGGGAGAAAAGTGCAGTGTGGCCCCGGCTTTAGCGGCATTAGGGGCCAATCACAAGATGCGCTTTTTGCATTGAGAGGTGCCTTTTTTTAATGATTTACTAACGACTGCGAGCGTTTTGTGCGCTGTTCATGCGTCCTGCACGCCTCGCGTTTTAACCGCCTGCTGCGCCTTGCGTTTTTGCCATTGCGCACTGTGTGCTCACAAGTAAACTGAGCGGAAAAGCAGGTAACTTCTGTCAGTCACTTCTGTTTCATTCCCCAATCAAATGAAAGCAGAGGCGGGGTTTCCATTGAGGTGACTGCAGTGTTTACATTGTGAGGACAACTACGGAGACTTTTGAAGATGGAGGAGAGACTTGTGGTTGCTGTTTTGTGTTATCAAGTGCTGTATGACTCACAAATCTTGAATATTATTGAATATAAAATGTATACCAATATCAACAGCAACACTCGCACACAACACGCAGCTGATTCAGTCGTTGCCTAGCGACATAAAAAGCGCACTGCACTTCTTTTTTCTTGTCAACAAAAAAGACTGCGGCTCACGTTTTTGTAAAAGCGCGTTCGGTGTGATCGGCCCATTAGGCTTTTTAGGCTAATAATTTCTGGCTTTTCTTTAATAGGCTTTGTTTTAAACAAGTCTGAAAAACTCAATTGATCAGGTGTGTTTAATTAGGATTAAAGCAAAAATGTGGAGAGCTGTGGCCCTCCAGGAACTTTGACGCCTGTGGTTTAATTGAACACCAAAGTGCATGGAATCAGTTCAAAACACTCAAAAATGCCACGAGAGGGTGCAAAAAGGACAAATGGAGAGGGGTGATGACAGCTTTGTGGTTGGTGCCAAGCTCTTGTGTGAAACAAGAGACAAGAGTGTTGAAAAAAGGACAAATGAACCCAGACATGTTGGGACCTTTTACGATTCATAAAATTGATGGCAAATGTCTTTTTAAATTTAACACTGACCACTTAAAACAATTTGTTGAGCCTCATCCTGCCAAAAAAACTGGCTTCCTTTGATTTTACCCAATCATACACCACCCAGCTCCACCCTGAAGATTAAACCAGAAGGTTTCATCACCAGAAGGTTATAGTTCCACTACCCCATGTGGCCACTCATTCATTCATCCATTAATTTTCCTTCAGCTTAGTCCCTTTATTTATCAGGGGTCGCCACAGCGGAATGAACCGCCAACTTATCCAGCATATGTTTTACACAGCGGATGCCCTTCCAGCTGCAGCTCAGTACTGGAAAAAACATCCATACACACTCATACACTACGGCCAATTTAGTTTATTCAATTCACCTACTGTATAGCGCATGTCTTTGGACTGTGGGGGAAACCAGAGCACCGGGAGGAAACCCACACAAACACGGGGAGAACATGCAAATTCCATACAGAAATGCAAACTGACCGAGCTGGGACTCGAACCAGCAACCTTCTTGCCATGAGGCTAACCACTGAGCCATTGTGTAGCACCTGTGGCCATTCAGTGTTCAGCTAAAACCCACAACTGCTGAAAACATCTCTTGGCAACCCTCAAATCAGCATCCAAAAATCCAGAAGAAAATGCATCTTGGTAAAATTGTTGTTAAAATAGTTCCACCACTAAGTGTTAGGAGTCATGTCCTACTTCATCGATTCTTTTCTGGAAAGATATTCCACAAGGCCTGAAAATGATGTGCGCTTAAATTTCAAGAGCAGTATTGCTGTGCTTGTTTGAATATTTTTCCATTTTTGAGATCCATTTCTCCATTTTCATGATCAATTGGCATATGATGGGCTTTTTGGAGCAGTATGTGAAAGCAGTCGCTGGGCCTCTATATTAAGTGAAATGCTTGTGAATTTACAAAATTGGAAACAAGTAGAAAATCAAACAAAATAAGCATAACAACATGTAGTAATTTACTTTTTCCTTAAGGTTATGTACCCAAAAGATGAACAGTCAATATGTTGACCCCGACCCTGATACACAGCCAATATATTGGTTACTAAACAGCAATCAGTCACTGCAAAGATTTGACAAGGCTAGTATGTAATATCTGTCAAATATGATGGGGAAACAAATTGTCATTCTTAAATCTAAGTGGTGTACTCTGTTTCACAGATCTTTTATGAGACTGAAATGTCTGAAAGTTTTGAGGTGGTGATGTCACATCCTATGTTGTTCATCCCACCCAGCAAGATTCCACATCCGGTGGTGCATTTGTTTGCAAAGTAACTACAGTTTAATTAGATAATGGTTTTAAAATTGTCAACTGAGAGCTTGACTAATGACCTACATAATTCTAATCAGTTAGCACAAGCCCTTCATATGAAGGGACTAATTGATTTTCCAGTAGATGAAGGAGTTTTGAAGATTTGGAAAATTATCGCCAAAAAACATTTGCAAGAAACTGGTAAGCGTAGCAGCCTTTTATACATTTTATATATTCATTACCTTGTGTCACATGATGATTTTCCATATTGTGAAAATATGTCCTATCTGACCTCTGTTGTCTTTGTGAAGAAGAAAATAGAAGTAAAAAGCTAACTTGACCAATGGGTGAGAAGTTGGAGTAGCTTTCCTCCAAAATCATACAACTTGGATTTTCTATTAATTTATATATCTTACTTACTTCCAGAGCCATTTATATTGAAGTTGACATTTTAGCAGCACCATATTTTCATATTAATTTTTATGAGGTGAGTTGTTAACCCATATCTCAAACCCCAATCTGGAGGACCAGGACATACATGAAATACACTACAGACAATTTAGCTTACCAAATTCACCTAAAGCACATGTCTTTGGACTGTGAGGAAACCGGAGCACCCGGAGGAAACGCACGCGAGCATGGGGAGAACATGCAAACTCCACACAGATATGCCAACTGACCCAGCTCAAACCAGCGACCTTCTTGCTGTGAGGCGAGCCACCCACTGTGCCTCCGTGTTGCCTATTAATTTATATTATTGATTATTATTGAAGTATTTATATTTTTTTAAAAATTTGATTTAGATAAATTACACTTATATGCATTCTGGTCTGCATTGGTCTTATATACTATTATGGAAACATTGCATTTGTTCACCATATGTCTACATAAGTAAATTTTAAAAGTTATTATTATTATTATTATTATTGTTATAGCCTTTATATTACCAGGAAAACAAGAACATTACGTTTAAAAATCTCTTTTACAAGAGCGTCCTAGCCAAGGTTAAAAGTGCACAGCTCACAACAAATAACAGATAACACATTCATCCATCAGTACATAAATAAAATGATTTTCATAACTAGTCAGAATATCCACAGACCAGTGTTTCAGATTCCATTCATTCATTCATTTTCCTTTGGCTTAGTCTCTTATTAATTAGGGGTCACCACAGTGGAATGAATCGCCAACTATTCCAGCAGATACGCAGCAGATGCCCTTCCAGCCGCAACCCATCACTGGGAAAATTTCAGATTCCAAATAATTTTAAATCTTTTTAAAAGTATGTAGTGAAAACAACTACTGAAGATGCAACTTAGTTTGCAGAATATTCCAAGCAAAGGGAGCCGCATATTTAAAAGCCTTTTCCTCAGTATACACTGTCATTGTCAAGTCATTACTGGTGTTTGATGGCTATATGAACACTTTGATGCTACTCAGAGCATATGCGTGTGTGTGTGTGTTAAGGCTGCACAATGTATCGAACAATTATCTTTATTGCCATAATGGTATATGCAATATTCATATTGCCGAGAGTTGCAATAAACTCCTTTTTTTAAATGAGATTCACAGAAAAGAAAATTCTGCACCAAAAACAAAATTCGTTATACCACCTACCCAATAGGTGTCCTTAAAGGTGAACCTAGAGCTGAAACTAAATACTAATGACAGGAGTAAAGACGAGAGGAAAAGTACAACAGTTAATGAGAGTCACAATATCTGACCAGGTTTTCATTAATTTGTAGTGTCTAATTGACAACGCACAAAGCGCTGTTAAAACAGGCTTTGTGGGAATATGCATTGTCACATGATGTGGACCACACACTTTAAGCAAAGAACCATATATAAACTCAGCAAAATTTGCTCCCATTTTTCATGAGACAAACCTAAAGAACTTTTTCTGTGTACTCAAAAGGCCTGTATTGTTCACACATTTGTTTAAACTGTTAGTGAGCACGTCTCCTTTACCAAGATAATCCATCCAATTCAATAAGTGTGACATATCAAAATGCTGATTAAACAGAATGATTATTGCTCAGGTGTGCCTTAGGCTGGCCACAATAAAAGGCCACTAAAATGTGCAACATCCCACATGCCAAAATCAACAATATGATCAACTCTATGCGAAGATGTGTTGAACTGCATGAGACAAATGGTGGTCACACCAGATACTGACTGACTGTCTGATTGGTTTTCAAGACACCTCTCGTATGGAGAGTTGCATACATTGCTCAGGTCTGACTTCCCCCCCATACTTTAACAGTCAAATAATCTTGATAGTTCTATGGGTCTCGTCTATTAACTCTGATCTTTAGCTCTTATTTTCTATTGGATTCAAGTCAGGTGATTGGGCCATTCTAGCAGCTTTATTTTCTTTTCTGAAACAAGTTGATATCCTCCTGGTAATATAGATGTTGGGACTGAACCAGCTTATTTTAATTGCTAGTTATTATTACTTATTATTAATTTACTCTTACATCGAACAGAAGTACTTTCTAAATATTAAGAGATTTCAGCTGCTGTCTGGGTTTTCTATGCCTTTTTACACCTCCCTTTCTTTACTTTTGTGCATTGCATTTTATTACACATAACTAAACTAATTAGGTTTTTTTTTTTTAGTATGCGGATGACTTTGGATGTCTGGTAAAAATCTCAAATCAACAGTGACGTGTCTAATGGTGACGTGTTCAATGCTTATTTTAACCGCTGTACACTGTAAAAAATGCTGGGTTCCACACAAACGATTTGTGTTAAGACAACGTGTAAAAATTAAGTTTTTTTTTACAAATTTAAGTGTGTTGAACATAAATCAATCAAGCTGATCCCCCAAAAAACTCAATTGAGTTGTTTCAGCTTATTTTATAAATAGTTTTAACAAACATATCTGTAGATATTTTTGTTACGCATTTTGTTTTTATGTATGAGAGTGTATTACATATACAGGTGCTGGTCACATAAGTAGAATATCTTCAAAAGGTTGATTTATTTCACTAATTCTATTCAAGAAATGAAACTTGTATAATGTATACATTCATTTCACACAGACTGATATATCTCAAATGTTTATTTCTTTTAATTTTGATGACAAATAATGAAAACCCCAAAATTCAGTATCCAAGAAAATTTGAATATTCTTAATAAATATTAAAACTAGAAACTCAAAACACCTGCAAATGCCTTTAAGTGGTCTCTCGGCCTATTTCTGTAGGCTACATTTGTGGGGAAGACAGTTTGTCTGATTTGACAGTTGTCTAAAAGACGACCATTGACACCTTGCACAAGGAGGGCAAGACACAAAAGGTCATTGCAAAAGAGGCTGGCTGTTCACAAAGCTCTGTGTACAAGTACAATAATAGAGAGGTGAAGGTAGGAAAAGATGTGGTAGAAAAAAAGTGTACAAGCAATAGGGATAACTGCACCCTGGAGAACATTGTGAAATTGTGGTAGAAAATTGTGTACAAGCAATAGGGATAACTGCACCCTGCAAAACATTGTGAAACAAAACCCATTGAAAAATCTGTGGGAGATACACAAAGAGTGGACTGCAGCTGGAGTCAGTGCTTCAAGAACCACTACACAGCTGTCGCAATCTTTGTGTCAAGCCACTCTTGAAGAACAGAGAGCGTTAGAAGCGTCTCACCTTGGCTAAAGACTGGACTGCTGCTGAGTGGTCCAAAGTTATATGTTCTCTGATGAAAGTAAATTTTGCATTTTCTTTGGAAATCAGGGTCCCAGAGTCTGGAGGAAGTGAGGAGAGGCACACAATCCACGTTACTTGAGGTCCAATGTAAAGTTGGCACAGTCAGTGATGGCTTGGGGTGCCATGTCATCTGCTGGTGTTGCTCCACTGTGTTTTCTGAGGTCCAAGGTCAACGCAGGACGTTTATACAAGGACGTTTTAGGGCACTTCATGCTTCCTGCTGCTGACCAACTTTATGGAGATGCAGATTTCATTTTCCAACAGGACTTGGCACCTGCACACAGTGCCAAAGCTACCAGTACCTGGTTTACGGACATGACCTTAACGCCTGAAAAATCTATGGGGTATTGTGAAGAGGAAGATGCAATACGGCAGACCCTACAATGCAGAAGAGCTGAAGGCCATTATCTGGGCAACCTGGGCTCTCATAACTCCGGGGCAGTGCCACAGACTGATCCACTCCATGCCACGCCACATTACATGCAGTAAATCAGGCAAAAGGAGCCCCAACTAAGTATTGAGTGCTGTGCATGCTCATACTTTTTATCTTCATACTTTTCAGTTGGCCAAGATTTTTATCCTTTCTTTGTTATGACTTAAGTTATATTCTGATTTTCTGAGATACTGAATTTGGAGTTTTCATTAGTTGTTATCAAAATCATCAAAATAAAAAAGAAATAATCATGAAATATATCAGTCTGTGTGGAATGAATGTGTACATTATACAAGTTTCACTTCTTGAACTGTATATACACAGTTATAGTCAGAATTATTAGCCCTCCTAAGTGATTAGCTCCCCTGTATATTTTTTCCCTCAATTTCTGTTTAACGGAAATAATTTTTTTAAAACACATTTCTAAACATAATAATTAATTTCTAATAACTGATTTCTTTTATCTTTGCCATGACTAGTATCTTTTTTAAGATACTAGTATTCAGCTTTAAAGTGCAAGTTAAAGGCTTACCTAGGTTAATTAAGCAAGTCTGTTCTGTAGATATTCGAAAAAAAAAAATGCTTAAGGGGCTGATAATAATGATCTTACAATGGTTTTAAAAAAACTTAAAAGCTGCTTTTATTCTAGCGGAATATAACAAATAAGACTTTCACCA
>CAIGQW010019079.1:489-11866 GCA_903798125.1 Danio choprae
AATTTCATTTATTTTAAATTATAATTAATTAAAATTTTATTAATTCAAATAAAAAAAAATCCACAATTCTGATTCAGATTTCATGTTGTCTCGCATTTCCAACTTTTCTTTCTAGAAATATTAATTTATTTCAATATTTCTTCTAGGATTTCTGATTCTCTATCTTACAATTTTGACTTTTTGTTTCTACACAATTCTGACCATTTATTTCTTATGATTATACAGTAAATATTAGCTATTGCTACAGAGATAGATACAGATTAGCTATTGATACAGAGAGCATCGTGCATATATAAGAATATAAAGTATTAGACTATAAAATATTTGTTTTTTTACCATTTTAAAAGCCTAACAGACCAAATCCCCATTCACTTCCATCATGCACAAAAATGGAGCCTAAACATTCTGCTATAGTCTCAAATTTAATATAATTCTAAAACACTTCTAAAAACATTAGCAAAAAATCATGACATAATGGTGACATAATTTTCATACGCGAGTGATCTTTTTTTTTTAAAACACTGGCAGAACTACAAGTTCCCACATAATCTTCCTTTCTCTTTCAGTCTGCAGTCGTAATGTAGGGCATATTGGTAAAAATGGAAAACCTTTGATCTATTATTCATGTTACTCTTTCAAGTTTGTATGTATATGCCTGTAAAGCAAGTGCCAAGCTAAAAATATGAGCAAACACAAATGTGTTTACCAGAATGGCTGCACGTTTATTGCGCTCTTTGATTTTTATAGAGTGATTTTAAAAGGGTGTAGAATGAAAATCATAGTTTTTTCCTTGTTTAAGTGCAATAATTTGGTGCCCAGTGCCTCTCCCAGCACATAACATGTTAAAAAAAGGACAATCCGGTAGATTTGTTTTTGTAAGTCATATGGAAAAAATGCAGCATTTAGGTTTCACTCCTCTAGTGACGTAGGATATTTCCTGCTTTTAATATTCACGTTTCCACCCACAGTGCCACTAAAGCAGTTTCTGTTTATTCACTGTAGCAGCTTGAGATTGTCATTGTATGAATCGATATAAAAAAACAACAACAACAAAACATTACAAATATTATGATGTTGATGAACCGCACAAGATTCTCCATTGACTTCCAAAATCTGAGCTGATGAGGACACTGTTTAATTTTCCTTTTGAAAGAAATGGGCTGAAGAATGTAGTCAAGTAATTTGACGAGGGTCAGTTCAACACTGTTTCTGAAGGATAGGTCAATATGAGCGCTTCATACTCCAAACCTTGTATGCCCCTTGAAATTTTGAGACCGTTTCTAAATGTCCATTCTGAAACTGTTTGCTAACACTTTCACAAACGTCCTAATTATATTGTGAAATAGCTGATATTTCGATTTTTGAAAATGTGTAAGAACACGTATTTAATTGTTTAAACAGCTTAATAATGATCATGTTATTTGATGTATTATGGGTGATGGGCACCGCCATGTTAGTCTGCACTGCAGGACAAATCAGAGCTGCTGGATTTACAACCTGCTAATTCATCAGCTTCTCCTGAAATACATGAAAGTAAATGTCTGTTTAACTGGGAAAAGAATAGATTAAATGCTGTTGCAATCCAAGCAGTGTGTATTTAATGTGAATAAAGCATATTGTTAGATTTTGTTTTTATCTCCATAGACATACACACTACCTGGCAGAAGTCTTGTCATCGATCCCAGTTGTAAGAGCAACAAATAATAACTTGATTTCTAGTTGATCATTTGGAAAAGTGGCAGAAGGTAGATTTTTCCCATGACTCATCTGTTGAACTGCGTCCCAATCATCACAAATACTGCAGAAGACCTATTGGAACTAGCATGGACCCAAGATTTTCCCAGAAATCAGTCAAGTTTGGTGAAGGAAAAATCATGTTTTGGGGTTACATTCAGTATGGGGCGTGCGAGAGATCTGCAGAGTGGATGGCAGCATCAACAGCCTGAGGTATCAATACATTTGTGCTGCCCTTTACATTACAAACCACAGGAGAGGGCAAATTGTTCAGCACGATAGTGGTACTTCTCATACTTCAGCCTCCACATCAAAGTTCCCAAAAGCAAAGAAGGTCAAGGTGCTCCAGGATTGGCCAGCCCAGTCACTAGACATGAACATTATTGAGCATGTCTGGGGTAAGATGAAGGAGGAGGCATTGAAGATGAATCCAAAGAATCTTGATGAGTTCTGGGAGTCCTGCAAGAACGCTTTCTTTGCCATTCCAGATGACTTTTTGAAGTTATTTGAGTCATTGCAGAGATGTATGGATGCAGTCGTTCAAGCTCATGTTAGTTATACACAATATTAGTTATTTTCCACTGCACCATAACTTTATATTCTATACTATTATTTCTGTTAAGTGACAAGACATTTGTCAAAGCAAAGTTAGACCTTACTGTCCTAATTAAATAATTAAAAATCAAGGCATGATCATATTTTATTGTCTTTCATAGAAGCCACTTCTGATACCAAACGATCAACTCGAAGTCAAGTTATTATTTGTTGTTCCTAAAACTTGGATAAGCAACAAGACTTTTGTCAGGTAGTGCATATATGTTTATCTCCATAGACATCAGTTTGTATTTGTACATATTGTTGCTAGTACATGTGTACTCAAATATCTGAAACCTAAAATAAGGTATTTGCTTTAAAACACGGATAAATCATGATTTTTGTCAAAACCTATTGCTATAAGCAGGGTTAAAACAAGTGGAGGATGAGTAAATGAAAAGTTTAATTTTTGGGTGAACGTCTCTTTTATTTATTCAAATTTGTGTTGAAATAACCCAGCAGAATGTGGTTATCAGATCTAGAACCATGCAGTTTTTCTCTTTACAAAAAAACATCAAGTAACTGCTTGTTGCTGCACATAGTTTTTCAGCACACCTCATGAGGCAAACTCAAAAGTCACATTTTTCCAACACAAACGTGTTTGACCTCCAGCGGTCATCCTCAGCTCAGACGTCCTCTTTCTCGTGTACCGACTGACCTTTCTCCATGATATTGGCCCTTTATTCCTGCTCTCTGGCAGCTGTAAACACATTTTGTGTTAGCGGCATTACCCAGTGCCCGCGTCCGTACCCTCTCGCTGTGCCCTTGCCGTTTCATCCCTCATTTGTCTCTTCTCTTCCCAGGTGGTTGTTCACACCAGTGCGGGCGAGCGGCTGTACCGAATCTCTCCTTGGGCAAAGTATGTGACCAGGCATGAGAAGTCCGTCATCTATGATTGGGTGCACTGGGACCCTCCTCAGCCTTACATTGTAAGTGATTATTTTCCCCCGGTGCCAGTGAGGCACAGCCTGTTTATTTGGTAGTCATTACTTATTAGGTGTGCTTAGCTTTTAATGCCTCTGTTTTAATGATGTCTGAGAACAAGACCTAGGAAATGGGAATTGTATAGAAGCTCAATTCCACTACAGGGAAATAAATAAATAAATAAACAAAGATACATAAATAATAATAATAATAATAATAATAGAAATAGAAATAATAATAATCATAATAATAACAATAGTAATAGTATTAATACTACTACTACGACTAATAATAATAATAATACATAAAAATAATAATAGAAAAAAAAATAATATTATTATTAATAGTAGTAATAATAATAATAATAATAATATAAAAATAGTTGTAGTAGTACAAGTAATAATAATAATAATAATAAGTAAATAAATAAATAATAAAAATAATAAATACAATTGAGGTTTTTTTTTGTTGTAATTTTGAGTTTCAAACCTGCAATTCTGACTTTTTTTCAGAATGTCCAGACTTCAGAATTCAGAGTTTTTATATCCGCCAATTGACATCACAGAATTCAATTTATATTTCTTAATTCTGACTTTAAGCACATCACGGTTGTTGTTTTACATCTAATTGTCTTTTTAAGCTCCTAAGTTTTTTACTTTCCAATTCTTATGCTGGGTTCCCACCAAATGCGGAGCACCGCGTCACTTGCTCTAGATTACTCACAGGATGTTTTTCACATCAAGTGAATTTTCAGCTCCAGTTGATTTATTTGAACTTGGAAGACAATGCAACTGAGACAAATTCTGCATATTCACAGGCAAACGATATGTGAATTCTGCGTCAATTATAGAAACTCTAATGTAAATTTGTCCGTTTTCGGCATTTGCACAGACTTTTTATGTAATCTACTCACGCAAATACTTAATTTAATTTCACTTTTGGTGTGAACCCAGCATTACTTTTGTTTTATGTGTCACAATTCTTACTTTTGGGTGACACGGTGGCTCAGTGGTTAGCACTGTCGCCTCACAGCAAGAAGGTCGCTGGTTCGAGCCCCAACTAGGGTCAGTTGCCATTTCTGTGTGGAGTTTGCATGTTCTCCCCATGTTCGCGTGGGTTTCCTCCGGGTGCTCCGGTTTCCCCCACAAGTCCAAAGACATGCGCTAAAGGTGAATTGAATAAACTAAATTGGCCGTAGTGTATGTGTGTGAATGAGTACTGGGTTGCAGCTGGAAGGGCATTCGTTGTGTAAAACATATGCTGGATAAGTTGCTGGTTCATTCCGCTGTGGCGACACCTGATAATTAAAGGAACTAAGCTGAAGGAAAATGAATCAATTAATTCTTACATATTTTAGATTTGTTTTTACATTCCTGAGTTTACTTTTTTCATAATTTTTTTTTTTTTTTACTTTTTACAGCTCACTGTTTCACTTTTTATTGACATCTAACAATGTATTTATTATTATTTTTGTTTATTTGTTTGTTTAGAGTTCTAAGTTTACACTTTAAAAATGTACAACGGATATTTTTATGTTGCTGTAACTTATTTTAATAAGTTAATCAGGTTTCAACTCAATTTAAGTTATACAAAGATTAACCTAATATTTTTAGTCAGTTTGATTGTAGGTTGAGATGACTAGAAACGTTCATTTCAATTTAATTCAATAAAAATATTTAAGGCAGCAAGATTTTTTTTACAGTGTACATTTGGCAAATCTGACATTTAACATCTTCAAATTCCTGAGCTTATTTTCAATTATGTTTACAGAATTCTCAAGTTTTTTTTTTTTGCAATGCTGACTTTTTAAAGAGTTGAATTGTGCAATTGTGAAGCCTAAATTCACAGTTCTCATGAAAAACTAAAGTCAGAATTGTGAAATCGCTTACAAGGGGAAAATATTTAGAATAATGTGATTGCGAAAAGCCACAATTACCTTTTCATATTTCTATTCCATGGTGCAAACAAGCTTCCATGTTATACTGTATAAGGACATATGTGTACTGTGTATTGTCTATTAATGAAAGATTCCATGCAATGCAAATCATGTGTAAATTTTGCAGGACTACTGTAATAAAAAGACCATGCTCTACTACTGTGACGTAGCTTTAATATACTGTAAGTCTAGACTGAGAACATGATCTGCTCAGACTATGAATTATAAATGCTTGTTAGTGTCCTCCAGTCATAAATCATGATACAGTAAATGATCTACCGTCAGCTCTATTCAGCTCCATCTTACATTCAGGTGTGTTGACGTATAAAGTTTGTACTGTGAGTTTTAAGACAAGACACTGCAGGTTTTTAAACAAATTAATTGGGAAAATATAATTATCACCACTCTTCTGCAGTTGATTGACTATATATCAGTATTAGTATTTCAAGTTATCAAAATGTTATGTTTGTACTAACATATTGCAAAAATATGCACTAATTTGCATTAATCATATTTCTAGCAGAAAAAAAAGAACACTGTATAATGCTGGGTTTAAAATAATACGTTAAATATTTTTTTTTCTCATTATTAGTCAACAGTTTTAACAGAGGACATTTTGCTATTGTTTTTTCTCCACTCCATGATTCAAAAAAATACTTCATACAGCTAGAAAAAAAGTATCTGTCTGTCTGTCTGTCCGTCCGTCCGTCTGTCCCTCTGTCTGTCTGTCTGTCCGTCTGTCCGTCTGTCTGTACCTACAGAATGGGGTTGGATGTTTACTTAACATTAGACTAAAAGAAAGAAAAAACACTTCATGGAAAGCCAAAAACAAATCTTCAAATTTTATAGTGTGTGTGAAAAAAGCTATGTTTTAGCCTGCAGTATCTCATCTTAAATTTGGATGAAGAATTATTTCAGAATGTTTCCCTGTCGTTTCTGTGCCAGCACAAGCATCCCCGTCCACAGAAGCCCAAGAGCTTGCGGATATACGAGTCCCATGTTGGCATTGCTTCTCCAGAGGGCAAAATTGCGTCCTACAGCAACTTCACCCACAATGTGCTGCCCCGCATCAAAGATCTGGGTAAGAGACTTCTTCGTTAACACAAAACTGAGGACACAAGGAGGCTTTTTGCTCAACTGATTTTGACTCCAAGTGATTTTATCCTCACTGGTTTTAAGCAACTGTTTTTAGTTTTGTTTTATGTTTTGTTTTAATTTTGTCTTCAGGGTTTGATTTGATTTGTTTTGTTTTGTTTAGTTTTTCGTTTAATTTCATTTTGAGAATTTGTGTCTTTGTCAGTAACATTTTACAAAACAATACATACAGGGTGCGAATTATTCATTGACGATCGGAGGGGCTTTTTTTTCGATGTTCGGTAACCTCAGTGAACCAAATTAATAAATGTATAGTATATATTCAGTTACATTCAGTTACATCTAATTTATTAATCAAACTTGTCATTGTTTTCAGTGTTTTGAGGGATATTGAGTGGTTCTCAGTGACATTTGTAATATTAAATAAACCTATTAATGGATGACCATGAAAGATTGCACATATTTTGTATTTTACCGTTTAACTTCCATGATGAAATACAAACTATGCATCTAGTTTTACGGACACCTACAGCGCAAATGCCTAATTTACAAGAAACATGTTTTGTGGACACTTACACTGTCTGTTGGTGCTCTAGAATTGGCGTTTTTTGGCGCAAACGTGCATTTACTATGGTATGGACCATTATAGGGGTGGTCAAATGTACGTATATTTAAGTTATCTATTATTTTAATTAGTAATATTATTTAAGATACAGATCAGAGCAAACTATTTCTTAACTATTAAAAGGCAAACCCCCCATACATCTTGTTTTGATGTCCTTCAGGGGGGATCAAGCGTTAATTTGTCTGACCACCCCCAAAGCCCCCTGTAATTTGCACCCTAAATGTATATATGAGCAGGGCTTGACATTAACTTTTTTGATCACCAGCCACTGTGGCTAGTAATTTTTCAACATTACTAGCCACTCTGCATTTTCACTAGCCACATTTTTGTTGTTGGAAATATATATTTTACATGCATAAACTTAAATTTGGCATCCTAAAATTACTTGATTTAAATTATGTGTTATTTCCACATGCCTCATTCATTTAACTTTTGTAGATGTGCAAATGTGTTGGGGTTTCATAGTGTCACATTGCAAATTAGTTTTATTTCACAGGACTTTTTAGGGCTCAACACTAAGGATTTAGCAATTTTCTCTCTAGCCACACCAAACAAATTATTTCTTTGCCACAAATTTTAAATAAGGTGTCAAAACAAGCTAAATATAGCAGTATAAATCATGTCAACAAAAATAACTGTAAGCAGAAGAAAAACATGTGAAAAACGGTTAACGTTTTTAATTAATAATCCAATTAAGCCAATTAATAATCTGTTTAAAGAATGGTTAAAGCGAAAGTGGCAACCGCTGCTGCTTACAAAAAAATATCAAGCTCTTGAAATCAGCAGGACTGTGGGTGCGCGAGCACCGCTTTTTTCAGTCTGAGAAAAGAGAACCGATCGCACCCGTTGCTTTTTTTGAGGCACAGTTGCTTCACGCAAGGAAACGGGACATGGGAGCTTTTAAGCACTCGCGTGCATAACATCAGCTGTGAGCGCGACACTAAAGCCCTCTCATTCGGTATTCACCTGCTTTCTTTTGCTTCCCCGAACAGTTATCAATCGTGCTTCTTTTTGATTCTAAGATAACATTTGCAAGCATAATGACAATTGGTCATAAACTAAAATTCTAATCCTTAGTGACGAGCCAGCACTGGCAATTTAAAAATTATTTTCAACCAGCCAAAGTGGCTAGTGGGAGTCGCTGTCTAACCCGCCACAGCTGAAATCTACCCGCATTTGGCAGGTTGGCGGATGTTAATGTCAAGCCCTGTATATGAGCAATATCACACTCGTAGCAGTCGGCACTGGTGGGAGGTGTGCATTGGCTCAAGGCCATAGGCTGAGTGCCTTAATGTCCCACCAGTGATGATATACAGCCATATCGCACTGCTACGAGTGTGATATTACATTTATGCAACAGTTCGATGGCATAATCATGTATATAAAAAAGAAAATCAAATACGGAGAGTCTTAAAAATCCTTTTGTAAGAGGAACTACTTTCCTCTTAGTTTATTGATCTGCTGTCACTCTATGTGGGCGGAGTAATACAGGGCGGCTGTACGAGTGCTGCTATTGCAGAATATTGCACAGCTATCAGCCAATCAGATTCAAAAACCAGATAGAACTTTTGTGTGTGTGTGCGTGAGTGTGTGCGTGCGTGCGTGTCTTTATTTTATTGTTTAATTTATAGTTTGTGTTTAGATTTTTCTTGTGATATTATAACATATAATATGTTTTTTTATATTTTTCTGTTACTATTTTTTTAGCTTAAGCATCTTTAGCAGTAACATTTTAGTAAAGCAATTTAATTTGAATGTTAGCTAAATTAGCTAATCTTTTAGCTTAGTTGTTTTTGTTTGTTGTTGTTTTTGTCAATTATTTGTTTGTATTCACATTTCTTTTATGTTCTTTTATGTGCGGGTCTGCATTTGTGTTTGATTTCGTGTTCTTGTGTACTTGACAGTAACCTTTTTTTTATTCAACATTTAAAACTTCATTATCAAATCACTTGATATGTACTGGATGTCTGTTTTTATTCACTTAGTATTTACAGTTGTCTCTGTAGCCTTTGGAAACAGTACATTTAAACAATGCTCCTTTTTTACCTTTTATTTAACATTTTTTAATACGCTTCCCAGTTTATTGTTTGTCAAATTGGTTTAAGTGAAAGGAAGACATTTGACAGTTTAGAGAGGGAAATATAATTATAACAAAGTTTTATTCTCTAGGAAAGACACTTTCAATTATTTCTCCTAACAAAAAGAAAAATGAACTCCATCAGTAATAGCCCTTTAAAGTGCTTGATACTTCTGCATTTTCCAGAAATGTACAGTATCGTTGTATTCAATAAAATACCTTGTAATATTGGTGCTAAATAAATATTTAACATTGGTAGCATAACAGTACTATTTTCTTAGGATCCAGACATTTATCTTTAGCCAATAAAGGGGTGATGTTGTACCTGCCGGTGTCCGAGCAGCGCCAGTGCTTAACCTGACAGACCTGCACACTCATCCAACCTTTTCCTGCAGGTCAACACACTGTTTACAGTGTGTATAGTGTTCATTAGTGCTGTGCTGCAGATGGTTTTGGAGATGCATAGGGCTTTTTCAAGTACAGAAGATGAGCTGTGGGTTACAGATTGGGATGTTGTAATTGTTACAGGGATTCTTTTCCGATATTAATACTTTTTGGCTTTGCAAATTGGTGGATTTTTATTTTGCCAATGAAAAAAGTCCCAAACAAAGCTAGACCAGAACATCTGTGCATCTTAGAGCTCATTTCAGACTGAATGCAAAAAATCTGTCTTGGTTGCTTGCTTACTTACTTGGTTACTTGGCTTGCTTACTTGCTTGCTTAAATCACAAAAAGGAATGCATAAATAATTAAATACATTTATTGCAGTTTGTTATAATAGTATGATATGTGACATGCTTATTTGACTGTTTATGCTCATTTTATTTCATACTGGCTATCAGTAACATTTTAAAATGTGGTCCTGTTCAAAAGTCTTATAAAAAGACTTATACAAAGACACAATGATTATCCGAAAACTGTTCAAATGTCTTTTTTAAAATATATATTTGCGTGCGTGCGTGCGTGCGTGCGTGCGTGCGTGTGCGTGTGTTTAACAGAAGATAGAAAATCATAAAGGTTTAGAACAAGTAATGGGTGAGTAATTGATGACAATTAAAATTTTTGGGTGAACTATCCCTTTAAGTACACTTTAAGTACATTAAGTACACAAGCTGTGCTGTCTAAAGTGCAACCAGTAAATCATAGAAACATGGGCTCTTGTTATATGAGCAATATGTAAACATGCACTTAATGGTGGCCAGAAAGGCCCCTAAGGGACGGCTATATGTAAACACATTTCTTTTATACAAATATCCTGGTGGTGTTGGTGTTTCTGAACATTGAAAAGAAATTGAAAACTTTCCCAACTCCAACACTGTCAACAAGACGTCTGCATGCATGCATGTTTACACTGTAAAATGACCGTCTTCCCACATGAAATCCTACAATGCCATTCACAATAACAAACATGATGATAGAATAATTCATGCATATGTCCGCGCGCTAAACCCGTGTGTTATCACACTGCCGTTCCCTGGAGTTCTCATTGTTTTGTGCTAACCGGTTTGCATTTCCCTAGACAGATGTGGTTCTGGCATCTAAAAAGCTGGGGAAAGAGCTCTGTGTGTGTGTGTGTGTTGTGTTGTGTGTGTGTGTGTTGTGTGTGTACGCTCACGCATCATCGGTGAGACGAGCCCCTGGCGCTGTCACACCTCATCAAAAATCCCCAAACTTTCTCTGAGGAAGATAGCGAGGAAGATAGATAGATAAATAAATAAACCAATCTGCTCAGAGGAAGAAAAAGAAAAAAAAAACATACGAGACGAGGCTGGATCTCCCTCCTGAGTCTTTCCGTACAGTTTCAAAGCCATGTCAGTGCAGCTAGTGCCTGCGTGGGGGAACCAAACACTACTTTTGTGCTGGATTCAGGTGGAGAAGACTCGCGTATGACCCGATGAGTCATTCAGATGTTGCGTTATTTTGTGTTTCAATTTCAATAAATTAATAAATAAAGCAGCTTCTTTAGTTGACTTCCATTGGTCGGAGCGAGGAAAGGGTTTCGCTGGTTTTGGAGATGGTCGGCGAACTGCATTACAGTTGAATTCAAAATTATTAGCCCTCCTGGGATTTTTGTTGTTGTTTTTTTCAAATATTTCCCAAATGAAGTTTAACAGAGAAAGGGATTTTCACAATATTTACTATAATATTTTTTCTTCTGGAGAAATAAAAGCAGCTTTATTTAATTTTTTTTAACCATTTTAAGGTCAATATTATTACCCCCCCTTAAGCAATATGTTCTTCATTATGCAAAGAGGTATACAAATTACATTGAAACACATACAAATAGAGAGAGAAAGACAAATAACCGAGATGAAAAAGCAAACAAACAAACAGTCAGATATAGGCAGGTGTGTGTGTGTGTGTGTGTGTGTGTGTGTGTGTGTGTGTGTGT
>CAIGQW010019094.1:0-14404 GCA_903798125.1 Danio choprae
AAAAGAAAATGAATGAATGAATAATTTTAAAGCATCAGATTTACTGGGTTAATAAAATTGTAATTAAATTGGTTAATTAAAATTTTTAAGTAAAGTCAACTAATCACTTTTTACGTTGTGCTTCAGAAATCATTGTAATTCATATATTTGTATACTGTGTTTCTAACCATATGGCTGTGTGTGTGTTTTATCTGTAGAGGTTGTCTGGAAGTGTGGCCTCCTCTGTGAGTAAACCCTGACTGATGGACTGAAGGCTGTCTGAGGCGTTTTTTTGGAGGGTCTGGAGAGTTCCTGCATGGTCTGACACTTTACACACCTAAAGTCCTTCATCCTCTTCCTCCAAGCTGCTTTACTATTAACCCAAACCCTTTACTCTCCTGGTGCCCAGAACTCAAACGCTGTCTTCCATCTTTCCCATAATCCTCTTCTGTCAGATCCTGATGAGCGAATCAGTAATGTGCTCCTGATCGACACGCAAAAAGCTTCACGTTTTGTTTTAGTTTGTTCACGTAGCGCCACAATTTCTATGCAACACGACGGTTGTGTGGCATGTGATTTTTTGGCAGTTTGCTGCGATACCGTTTTTTTTTTTACTCCCTGAAAAACAAAGAAATGTATCAACATTTTGTGCCTTGCAGTTACTGTGTGTGCGGTGCGAAAGCAGACGTGCGGCAAGGCTGAGATCGACTGTAAATATGTAAACTGTACGTTCAGACCCTGGTGTATAATGATGTCATAATACTTCATGTTACCCTGTTACTGTTTGTGTTTCGTGACGTGGATTAATAGCTACTGTTAGACTGCATGGGGAAGTATGTACAAGGACAGCTTCCATAAATAAACACAATTTAATGAATTTATTGGCAGTTTTTCTATATATTTGAATTGATTGTGGCTTGTTTTTGTCTTTTTACTAGATAGCCACTGTTAATTGTGCTGTATATACAATATATTGCAGGCATTTTAATAGTGTTGCTTTAATAATGGGGCATGCTGTCTGATTTTATGGGGTAAGTTGTCACAATGTCGATTTTGTTTATGATATTTGTTTTAGCAGATGTAGTTTTAGGTAATACGTACCATTTCTACATATTACATATTGTATTTATTTTTATTAAGCTAAATTTAAACAAATAAACGTATTATTCATTATATTAACAGCAATATTCAAAATTAATTCGTATTACACCACAAAAATGTTACCAATGTAGGTTAACAGAGATTTGGGGTCAAAAAGCATGGTCATTTAACTTCATTAATTCAATTTCCTTCAGCTTAGTCCCTTTATTTATCAGGGGTCACCATAGCGGAATGAACCGCCAACTTATCCAGCATATGTTTTACACAGCAGATGCCCTTCCAGCTGCAACCCAGTACTGGGAAACATCCATAATACAATCTCACATTCACACACACACACTACGGCCAATTTAGTTTATTCAATTCACCTATAGTGCATGTCTTTGGACTGTGGGGGAAACCGGAGCACCCGGAGGAAACCCACGCCAACACGGAAGAACATGCAAACTCCACACAGGAATGCCAACTGACCCAGCCGGGGCTCGAACCAGCGACCTTGTTTGTTGCTGTGAGGCGACAGTGCTAACCACAGAGCCAACGTGCTGCCCGGGTAATTTAACTTCAATTTTTAAATTAAATATTGATTAAATGTGGAAATTTTTCCTAACCAAAAGTGCTCACCCAGAATGCAGTTTGATATTGTAGTTTTCATTAATTTGGGGTCAGTAAGAATGAAAAAAATAGATTTGTTCATTCATTCATTCATTGTCTTTTCGGCTTAGTCCCTTTATTAATCTGGGGTTGCCACAGCGGAATGAACCGCCAACTTATCCAGCATATGTTTTACGCAGCGGATGCCCTTCTAGCTGCAACCCATCACTGGAAAACATCCATACACACCCATTCACACTCATACGGACAGTTTAGCTTACCCAATTCACCTATACTGCATGTCTTTTGGACTTATGTTTTACACAGCAGATGCCCTTCCAGCTGCAACCCAGTACTGGGAAACATCCATAATACAATCTCACATTCACACTCATACACTACGGCCAATTTAGTTTATTCAATTCACCTGTACCACATGTCTTTGGACTGTGGGGGAAACCGGAGCACCCGGAGGAAACCCACGCAAACACAGGGAGAACATGCAAACTCCACACAGAAACGCCAACTGACCCAGCCGAGGCTCGAACCAGCAACCTTCTTGCTGTGAGGCGAACGTGCTACCCACTGCGCCACCGTGCTGCCAAAATAGATATGTTTTTAAATAGAAACATTTTGCTCACCAAAGCTGTGTTGATTTGATTAAAATACCTTAAAATTTTACAATTTTATTACAATTTAAAATGGCTTTTTTATATTTAAAATTATATTAAAATGTCATTTACTAATGTGATTCCACTGTGAATTTTCTTCAATCTCTCGTGATCCTTTAGATATAATTTTTATATTATTGTCACGCTTGCAAACTCTAATGTTACTTTATATTTAGATTTGTGATACATTTAGTTACATTTTCAGGGTTTTTTGATCAATAGAAATGTATTTAATATATTTAAAGTAAAATAAATACAAATATTTTTGCTTTCATTTTTGACTAATTTAAGATTTTGATAGAAACATTTTGCCCACCAAAGCTGCATTTATTTGATTAAAAATACCTTAAAATTGTCAAATATTATTACGATTTAAAATAATTTAATATAATATATATATAATAAAAAATATATTAAAATGTAATTTACTAATGTGATTCTAATGTGAGTTTTCTTCAATCTCACATGATCTTTCAGATATCAACTCTGTATTATTATCAAGCTTGCAAACTTTAGTGCTGCTTTATATTCATATTTGTTATAGATTTAATTATATTTTTTCAGTTTTAATAAATAGAAAAAAGAATGACTTTTGTTGCTTGTTCAAACTACTTATTTAAAATGAGCTGAAACAACACACTTCTTAATTTTCTGGTGGGACAACTTAATTGTCTTAGGTTTAATCTACTTAAATTTGTAAAAACGATTACGTTAACTTAATCGATTTGTGTTGGGATAACATGAAGAAACTGTGTGGAACCCAGCATTTTTTACAGTGAATGTATTTAAAATAAATAAATAAATACATCTTTGCTGTCATTTTTGATATATTTAAGACATCTAAAATGAAGATTTACCCCATTGTGACAACTTGCCCCTATACAATGTTTATATTACAATAAACTGATTGTGCACATAAATCATGCAACTATACACAGATATCTCAAACTCTTTTTTCCAATAGCAGCGTACTATAGACAACAGGTCATGCGCATCAGCTTTAAAGCCTGGGCCGGGCCGTCAGAAGGTTATTTTTGTGGCTAATATTCTGTTTACAGGAAGTCCTGATGACTCTGAAGATTGCATGATGGGCCCTCAGAGATTCAGATATACAGTGGCATCGGAACCTCTGCAGCTCTTCGGCAGCCAATCAAGCGTCTCTCCTGATTGCGCGGCTGATGATCAGCTCTCTGCCATAATGGCCCATCGGCTCCTGCAGGATTGCGTGTTTGTTGATGATGAGCGAGCGCCTGCACCGGAACAAAATCAGACGCTGCCAATGGAGGACGAGAAGGAGACGTGTGCGTCTGGTCCCTTCTGAAACAAGCGTACAGTGTGTTTACTGTATCTCACCAAACCTGACACGTTTCACACCAACGTTTTGTTTTTATGCAAGTTGAATGGAAAGTTCGGCCAAAAGTGAATCGTAGGTAATTTATTTCTTCTTCAGTAGAACATTAAAGTACACATGAAATCAAAACTAACTATATTGATTTTGTTAGCTCACATTGCTAGTTTTGTGGTGAACAATTCCTCTGTGCATGTCTTTAAAAAAATATAAATAGTTTGTCCTTGTAATCTTTAACTGAAATCTGAAAATGCACTTCCTGTTTGTTTTCAGTTCAATTGTCAGATTACGTCTGACTAAGGTATTGGGCGTGGCTAACATACTTAACCACGCCCCTCCAACTGTCAGTTTTGACAACAAACAGAAACAGTGGTGAGGAGGAGGAGGAGGAGTCTGTTAGGTTGTAAAAACTGTCCCGAAACCCTTTTTCTGATCTTTCTGAATGAAATGTCTACTCTACTACATCCAATCAGCTCACGGTAGAAAAAATTAGCCACACCCACTGTTTTCTCATTTAATATTCCATTTCTCTAAGAACTGCGTCACAATACGGATACTTCCAATACAATACTTCCGGTTCATGTGAACTTTAAAGGTCCCTTTAAGTGCTTTGAAATGTGCATTTTTGTTTCAAGTGTGACTTGATTTCAACTGAAGACAATGGTTGGGCCAAGAGTGGCTCCTCCCCTTTAAAAAAAACAGCCAATAGCATTTTGTTTTTAATCACAGATCAGCCAGTGATTGCTTTTATATGCAGGTTAAATGATTAAATTAAAAGAAAAAAATGAAAAGATTTCATGCAAGTTAAACGGAAAGTGAATCTTAGGTGATTTTTTTCTCGTCCTTCCTTCCTTCTTTCCTTCCTTCCTTCCTTCTTTCCTTCCTTCCTTCCTTCCTTCCTTCCTTCCTTCCTTTCTACCTTCCTTTGTTTGTTTGTTTGTTTGTTTCTTTCTTTCTTTCTTTCTTTCTTTCTTTCTTTGTCTTTCTTTCTTTCTTGCTTGCGTCCTTCCTTCCTTCCTTCTACGCTTGCTTCCTTCCATCCATCCTTCCTTCCATCTGCCTGTCATTCCATCCATCCTTCCTTCTTTCCTTCCTTTTTCATTTCCTTACTTTTTTCAAATTCTAATTTTAACTTACTTTCTTTTTTTCTTTCTTCCTTCAATCCTTCTGTCCATCCTTCCTTCCTTCCTTCCTTCTACCCTTGCTTCCTTCCTTTCTTCCTTTCTTTCTTTCTTTCTTTCTTTCTTTCTTTCTTGTTTGCGTCCTTCCTTCCTTCCTTCCTCCCTTGCTTCCTTCCATCCATCCTTCCTTCCATCTATCTGTTGTCCATTCATCCTTCCTTCGTTCCTTCCTTTTTCATTTCCATACTTTTTTTCAAATTCTAATTTTAACTTTCTTTCTTTCTTGCTTGCTTCCTTCAATCCTTCTGTTCATCCTTTCTTCCTTCCTTCCTTTCTTTCTTCCTTCCTTTCTTCCTTCCTTCTACCCTTGCTTCCTTCCTTCCTTTCTTCTACCCTTTCTTCATCCATTCCTTCCTTTCTTCCTTCCTTCTACCCTTGCTTCCTTCCTTCCTTCTTTTCTTCCTTTCTTTCTTTCTTTCTTTCTTTCTTTCTTTCTTTCTTTCTTTCTTTCTTTCTTTCTTTCTTTCTTTCTAAATACAGGAATATAAATACAATCTGCTGTATGAAAACTAAAGTAAGCAAGGGTAACAGACATCAGAGATCTACAAACGTCTGTCAGGTCTTTTTTGGCATTATTATTTTGAACTGATTGATCATTTATCTGAGCTCATGCATCTTTTATTTGAGGTGAATGTGCTTGAGTGATTTTTTTTTCCTTTGAAAACTGGTGTATGATCAATGAGCCCAACAGTCAGTCAGTTCTAAAAGCCAATACAAAACCTGTGCTAATGAAGAAAACAAGTTGATCAAAAGGTTGAATGCAATCTGTGGCCATAACGAGGCATAACTGTTTTTTTGGTGGGGGGATGGGGGTGCAGTAAATTGCGAACAATCAAATGCTTTCTGAACTGCTGTTTTTTTTCACCACTGCCATTTTTCTTGTGTTCATTTTGTTCTTAAGAGGAAAAAAATCACATATATGCATATTCATGATCTCAACCGTGTGGACCCCATATGTATTGTTCATTATCAGGCTGTGTGAATTATTTAGTTTGAATTATTCCCTTTTCTTTGCATGTTACATTACAGAATATCTCTTTTGTGGCATTACCTTGAACATTATTCATATTTATTTCATGCAAGTCTTGTTTTTTAAGTTAAAGTGTCATCTTCTGATACTGCCAGAATTTCATCTGAGGGTAAATTTGATCACAATGGCCATTAAATGAGCTTTTAGAGGAACATGTCAAACCAACAATTAAAGACCACAGATTTTAGCCTCGGATTTTAGGAATATTTTAGGTTTGCAGACCACCAAATCATGGTCGCAGTCGCAAAGTGATAGCCAGGCTTAATGCTGTCGGACACAGTCGGATGTGGGAATTTCAGCAGTGAAATGTCCCACTTCCGACCTCAATGTGATTCAGCCACACATACTCAGAAAATGACTCTTGCTGCTTGTTAAAACTACTTATTTAATATGAGTTGAACCAACAACCAACCAATTTTTATGTACGTTTTCATTCACTTAAATTTGTTAAACTGATTAAGTTAACTTTTGTGTTGGGACAGTATAAAGGAATTGTATGGACCATTTTTTACAGGGCACAATACAGCTCACAAAAAAAACTATTTATATATAGCACTATAAAGCTAATATCATCTTAGAAATAGCCTTTATCATTAAGGTTCCGACTCATTTTGTGCTGTAATACTTGAAAGTTTATTTACATGTTTCACATAAGCTGCACTCAAAAAAATGATGTTTGCTGAGTGTTGGAGATTTATTCCACAATCCACTTATATAACGTCATTCCTCAACATAGGCTCATTCTGAAAACATAGCCCTATATGCATTTCTGGAGATCGCAAATTAAGTTGCCAGAATTACGTATGGCTGCATTTCATTTTTAAAACGAATGCTATGAGTCTGACGCCGTTCCTTTTCGTGCTTACCAGCCAACCGCTTACATCTGTATGGACGGCTTTCCCACTGTTACCAGTTTGTCCAGTTAGCTTGCCATGTACGTCGGCGGACTTTAGACGCAGAGAGAAGTTGACTACCACAACGATGATGGGGTTTGAGTCTAGCGAAGAACATTTTTTAAAAAATCGGGTAAGACAAAAACAGAAGCCAAAAAATAAAATAAACAAGTAAATAACAGGGTTAGAATATGGTAAAATCTGAAAACGTGGTAAAAATCAGGAGCTTTTCTTTTCCTGAATTGCTTTTTAAAACACCGTCGGATTGATTTAGGGAAGTGGGTGGGCGCTGGTCAATCGGTGCTTTTGTAAACACTATCAGATGGGTTTAAGGCAGGAGAAAGGTGGGTCGGTCGATCGGTCAGTCAGTCGACAGCGGCCTCTGGTGGATTTATGCGAGAACAGCAGGTGCGAATGGCACTCGCGAGAAAAATCAGAGATCTCAAAAAGCGTACACTTCGGCCTCTGGTGGATTCGTGAAAACAAAAACTGCAAACAAACGTACCTCCTGGGACGTGTTTGCCGCTCTCCAGAATTGTATATAGCAGTATGTTTTCAGAATGAGCCTGGGTTGTCATTCCTTCATGTTGTCTCAACACAAACCAATTGTGTGGAACCAGCATTTTTTTTTACAGTGTAGCTCTGCGCTAATCTTGCTGAAGCAGAACTAGCCGTCATCTGTGAAGTGATGTCAATGATGCGTCTAGCAGAAGTCGATCTGCCCCAGTTCACAGGTCAGATATCCAACTTTAAGCAGTGTTTTATACTTTTTTTCCAGCTAGAAAGTAGGAAAAGTCCCAATTTCTAGTTGTCCACAATGTAGTATTAAAGAGTTTCCTGCATTTTGATGGTTCGTTTGTTGAATTTAAGTTACATTGCATCTACATGCCAACTAATTCTCATTAGATTATAAATCAGACTGTTAGGTTGGGGTTAGGGTTAGTGTAAGTTGACATGTACTTGCAAAGTTTCTTATAGTGAGTTAAATGTCTGTTGAAGGAGCAGTATTAACAGATATTAAGCAGACAGTCTGCTAATACTCAAATAGACCATCAAAATAAAATGTTACCAAATAAACTCTACATATTGTTTATGTTTGAAGGTATGTACAATTTCAGAACATGGCTTACTGAAAGTGTCATGAATGGATGACATCTTTTTTTCTTGCATTTTTGACGAGTCTTGATTGTAAATTCTGACATTATAACAACTGAGATCTTACAGTGTGGCATGGGGATCATGTTTGTACAGTCTGACAAACTACTATCATAAGGATTGTTGGTTCCCCTTTATATTAGGTGACCTTAACTACTATAAATACATCAAAAAATAAACAAGTGTACTTACTGTGTTCATGATGTATTGCAGAAGACTTCAGGTGCTCTTGAGGTAGGATATGGGTAGGGTTAGGAACAGTTTTGGCGGTATGGGTAGGTTTAAGGGTGGGCTAAGGTGTAAGTGATTGTGTAATCACAACAGAAATGTAATTGCATTGAGCTCTTTAATCAATCATAAGTACAATGTAAAATGTATTTACACTTATTTTATTGTAACAAATGAATAATTTCAGTGTAATTACATATTAGTTCATATAAAGTGGGACTGATTGTTACAAATCGCACAGTGACTATAGGTAAAGGCTAGAGAACAACTACATTTGCATTCATTTTATTTATTAGAAGGTAAAAATGCATTAAATAAATGCAAATTTGCATTACTCCGCCTAGGCAATGAATACTTAACAAATTATAAACTGTCTGACATGTTTAATCTTGAACTAAAGATGGCCAGTCCTTGTCCAGAGCGAATGCAACAGATCCATATTACATCTGAGCGGGAAAGTCACGTTAATATTTAAAATAAGGTTTTTGGCATGGGAACGATGGCATTGATAAATTAGGATGGAAATGAATTCTTACACTGTCTTCAAAACACTGCATGGTGAACAAATTATTCCACTTTTTGCAATTAACAGGACATTTTTGTATGAAATGGAAATGGCTTTAAAGGTAGTAAAGGTCATGTGTATCGAACCATGGTGGCTTTGCAATTACAGCCAGTCAGAATGTTGATTCGGAGGCTTTGCCCAGGCATAGATGGAAAAATTAATAAGTTGAAGTCTCTTTGTTGAAAAGATCGCTGTTGATTATATGACATTATGTGACAAAGAAGACAAGTTGCGGGCGATTTTTTCCACATGAGTTTAAGTGGGATAAAAGAACTGGCGAATGACCTTCAAATGTCACAAATCTCTTTCTAGTTTTGGCGGACGCAAAACGGAAAACTTCATGCTGTTTAACTGTTTCTCGCTTTAATGCATGAAACAACATATTTTTGCATTGATAAAATTGCACATGTGCTTTGACTTCAGCCAATTATCTTGCTTTTTCTCCTTTCTATAGGCTTCTGTATGATGTTGTAAAGCAGATGTGGATGTAAACATGACTGCCGACTCAACGCCGTGCTGAAGGTTTGATGTGAAGGCGCGATATTAAATGTGGCATGTCACCATAACACCAGCTCTATATCTTGACAGGATGTCTATACATCACGGGCTTTTATGTTTCAGGGTAATGATAGGCCTTTGAGAGACTGTGAGAAAGCATCAGCGCTGTCCGGCTTCAGTCGAGGCGACGCTAGTCAGATCTGTGCTGCCGACAAGCATTTATACTCAAACAAATGACCTTGTTTTCTGCCTTTCTTTGTTGTAAGTGTTCAGTTATTGTGCTGCAAACAGAGTAGAAGAGGAAGACACTTGTACACCCATAAACACTACAGGTGAGCTTATCAAAGCCAAGAGTAATCTATATATATATATACACTATCTGACAAAAGTCTTGTCATCGATCCCAGTTGTAAGAGCAACAGGAAAAGTGAAGGAAAAGTCATGGTTTGGGGTTACATTCAGTATGGGGGCGTACAAGATATCTGCAGAGTAGATGGCAACATCAACAGCCTGAGGTATCAAGACATTTGTGCTGCCCATTACATTACAAACCACAGGAGAGGGCAAATTCTTCAGCAGGATAGTGCTTCTTCTCATACTTCAGCCTCCACATCAAAGTTCCTGAAAGCAAAGAAGGTCAAGGTGCTCCAGGATTGGCCAGCCCAGTCACCAGACATGAACATTATTGAACATGTCTGGGGTAAGATTAAGGAGGAGGCATTAAAGATGAAGCCAAAGAGTCTTTATGAACTCTGGGAGTCCTGCAAGAACGCTTTCTTTGCCATTCCAGATGACTTTATTAATGTTATTTGAGTCATTGCAGAGATGTATGGATGCAGTCCTCCACGCTCATGGGGGTCATACACAATATGAATTCTTTCTCCACTGCACCATGACTTTATATTCTATTCTATACTATACATTATTTCTATTAAGTGACAAGACTTTTGTCTAAGCAAAGTCAGACCTTACTGTCCTAATTATATAATTGAATATCAAGACATGATTATATTTTATTTTGGTAAAATAAGCGTAATCTTGAGGCCTTTGTCTTTCATATAAGCCACTTCTGATACCAAATGATCAACTAGAAGTCAAATTATTATTTGTTGTTCCTAAAACTTGGATAGGCGACAAGACTTTTGTCAGGTAGTGTACATAGTGTAGGTAGTGTATATATATATATATATATCTGTACATGTTTTATGTGTTATAAATGTGTTTGCATTTATGTGTCTATTGTTGGATTAATAATCAGCATATATGAGTACACCACTCACAAATCTTTTGTCTTAATATTTTAACCTTAATATTTTTAATAGGATGCTTTACAATAATATATTTGTGCATATGCATTAGTTTAGTCAGAACTAAAGCCAAATCTGGAGCTAATCTAACAAAAACCATACAATGACGCTCCAAAAATGAGTACACACAAATGTAGGAAAATCGAGAGAAACAAAAAATATATGACGTTTAGTAATATTTATTTTATTTTTTGCAATATTTCGCTTGAGCTTAAATGTCGTTTTAAAAGTTATAGTATTATTACTTTATTATATTATTTTTATATATAGTATGTATATATTTAAGGTCTGAAATATTGTAATGTTTGTAAATCAATAAGTACATTTCATTTTTGCTAATAAATCTATAATATGCTTATTTGACATTTTAAAAACACTAAATCAGTATAGTTTATAAAATAAAGCACAATTGAGCATAGCATACTTAATACAGGTAAAAGTTCATATAGGACAAAATAAAACAATTATTTGAAGTGTAAGTAAAGAAACAAAAGTGTAAATAAATGTTAAATATAAGTATACAAATTATTTATTTATTTATAGCATAGAGTATGTTTGAACAATTTGCTGAAAATCTATATTATACTATAACTATTTGCTCCTCTTTTTATTATTATATTTGTTAGTATACTTTAGTTATTTTATTTTAAAAAACAGCACATTTCTCTTTATTTTTATGGTGAATATGAACACAACTGTTACATCAAAAAGATTTATATTGCCTTTTTTGTAAAATAATTGTGTATTTAATGTTCTTGTATTTATTTGTTTGTTTATTTGTATATTTAATTACACTATATTTAATTACACAGACACTACGACCAATTTAGTTTATTCAATTCACCTATAGCACATGTTTTTGTACTCCAGGAGGAAACCCACGCCAACACAGAACATGCAAACTCCACACAGAAATGCCTTGAAATGACTCGAACCAGCGACCTTCTTGCTGTGAGGAGACAGTACTAACCACTGAGCCACCGTGCCGCCTGATTTAAACATTTATTGATATAAACAAACAGCTATTATTGATATATTCCAGCATCAGTGTGATCGTCTGAATGTGTCTCAGGTGTGTTTTCTGTGTTTCTCTCACAGGTTTACAGGTGATACTGTAGTACAGCCCTATATTGCCTATCTCTCAGGCTGAGGTGTAGAAAGTGTGAGATCTGCTAGTCACCCCCATTAAAACACTCCACAATCTGCGCAGTTTCATGTTATTTGAGGGCGAGTAATTGGATTTCCAGACGTGTCATCAAAGCATATTAGAAAACAATCTGATGCCAAATCACACGGCGGGCTAAAAGGCCACGTGCCGCTTTTACCGTCGAGAATAAACAAAATCCATGATGTCGTTTTCCTTTGGCCCTTCCGATCAATCATCTCTACGCCGATTCTCCCTTGCTGGAGTCCATTGCTCATTCTCTCTCTCTCTCTTTCTCTCTCTCTCTCTCTCTCTCTCTCCCTTCGCACTTCTCTTCCACAATCTTTCAAAATTCATTACAGGTGTGGAGAGCTGAACGAGACGCCGCTGCCGCAACCTCTGACCTTTGCTTTTTTTTAATGCAATCTGCTTCATCCATCAGCGCAGAGGAGGAAGAGTCCGACAGAATTCATCTCTGACAAGTATTACATTTCTGTTGCATTTGCATCCACCCACATATAATGACACAACACACACACACACACACAGATACGTGGCGGATGATACCACAACACAACCTGTAAGGTGAGGAAAAATATTAGATGAAACTATGAAATCTAATTATCTCTGTGTTAAAGAGATAGTCGTTCATTCATTCATTCATTTTCATTTCGGCTTAGTCCCTTTATTAATCTGGGGTCGCCACAGAGGAATGAACCGCCAACTTACCCAGCATATGTTTTACGCAGCGGATGCCCTTCCAGCTGCAACCCATCACTGGGAAACATCCATACACACCCATTCACACTCATACACTATGGACAATTTAGCTTACCCAATTCACCTATACCGCATGTCTTTGGACTTGTGGGGGAAACCGGAGCACCCGGAGAAAACCCACGCCAACACGGGGAGAGCATGCAAACTCCACACAGAAACGCCAACTGACCCAGCGAACGTGCTACCCACTGCGCCACCGTGAGGCCAAATCATTATTAAACAGGTAAATGACTTTCTAAGTCGATCTCTCTCTTTTGTATGTTGTAGTGCTGCATTTATACCATAGTAATATTGTGGTCTCCCCTACTGCAACAGAGAAATACTGGGAAATCTCTGTAGACTGATGGCGTTTCATGCTGTTCAGCCTTATAATCTTAAAATGTCAGCAAAATCACCTGTTTTGTCATCACATTAGACATTATGCTAGAGAATCATTCAAATACTAGCTCTAAAGTGATGTTGGTGAATAAGCAACGGTTTCTGCTGTTCTGACGTCAGCGGACGCTATATATATATTTAAATATTCATTAATTCATTTTCCTTTGGCTTAGTGCCTTATTTATTAGTGGTCGCCACAGTGGTATGAACCACCAACTGTTCCGTCATATGTTTTACGCAGCGGATCTATAGCGCATGTCTTTGGACTGTGAGGGAAACCGGAGCACCCGGAGGAAACCCACGCCAACACGGGGAGAACATGCAAACTCCACACAGAAACGTCAACTAGCCCCGGACTCGACCAGCAACCATCTTGCTGTGAGCCCACAGTGCTAACCACTTAGTCACCGTGCCGCCTTGAGATTTCATAATTTCGAATAAATGCAAAAGTTAAAGATCCTGGCGTATTTAAAATAGCTAATCAAAGGTACTTTAATGAAGAGGCATGGTCAGTAATCACCTCAGTAAGAAAGAAACAGTCATTCATTCATCTCGTATTGTTATCTTTCATTTAAGAAGGGGGAGAGGGAAAAAAATGTAATTCGCAGTTACAACTCCAATTATCCCCTTGCGATAGGAGCTGTGCTGATGACCTCGTGATTGACAGAATTATCACATAATGGAGCACACACTCATTTCAGGACAGAGTGTTGAACACGCCACGTGCCGATAAGCTCAAACCACCAGCAACCGGTCCTACAACCTCCAAAACTCCTGCGCAAAAAATACCCTTGACTTCATTTAACACTGATTGTTATCGCAGGAGAGGATGATATTGTGGAAGAGGAGTGTGTGTGTGTGTGTGTGATGGAGGCCCGGACGCCGTTTGTTCAGCCAGCAGGAGACAGATTCCTCTCTTCTTCTATTTTTTTGTGAGAGTTTGGACAAACAGCGGGATGGACGGCCTCCATCACAGTTTATCCCGCTTCACATTAAGCTGACTTGTCAACATGTGGTTGAGAGAAGAATGGCAGTGACTGAGAGGACGAGCGGAATAATCCACTGACCCTCCGAGAGCAAATGATGAGCTGCTGAAAACTCTCACTCTACTGCTGCATGTGGCTTTATGAGGAGGCTTTAGTGTTGCTTGTGTCTTATTATGAGCAGAAGCTGAAGAGATGAAAAGCAAACACTGTGTTATATTTCAGTTTCTGTCATTTAAAGCCACTTGATGTTGTGTTGGATTAAATGGAACTTTATCTATTGTCAGTCTTTCCATCTGTCTGTCAGTTCTGTTGTTTTGGTTCTGTCTGTCTGTCTGTCTGTCTGTCTGTCCGTCCGTCCGTCCGTCCGTCCGTCCGTCCGTCCGTCCGTCCGTCCATCCATCCATTCATAATTATGTCTGTCTGTCTATCTATCTATCTATCTATCTATCTATCTATCTATCTATCTATCTATCTATCTATCTATCTATCTATCTATCTATCTATCTATCTATCTATCTGTTCTTTCTTTCTTTCTTTCTTTCTTTCTTTCTTTCTTTCTTTCTTTCTTT